>JASAMY010000199.1:0-41474 GCA_030248085.1 Paralinhomoeus sp. GSCO2_6 | reverse complement strand
GAAAAGTACGCAAAACTTCACCAGTGCTCCATTTTGTTTTGCGTGTTTTTTTTTAAATGTCTAAATGAAAAAGGACGAACCGGTCGTAGTAGTCGACGAACTTGTCCTCAGCCGTGTCCGCGATGGCGGCTATGGTGGTGATGGTCTGCTCCAGCACCAGCTTCTTGCCCTTCTCCAGCAGCTGCAATTAACGCACTTATTTTAATCGGAAACAAGTACTGTATCATCAGGCGTCACCTCGCATGAGGGCTCCGGTACCGTCCAAGAGAAAATGTGCCCCCCGCCACAACCACCACCACCACCACCACCACCACCACCACCACCCCCACCACCACCACCACTACCAGCAAAGAAGCAACAACATTCCTTAATGTAGTCTTCTTCGACTCGACTATTAATGAAGCGAGTATTTCGAATCTAAAGGTTGTGTGAAACATGTTTAAAAACTCGCAAAAACGGCGTGAAGTCCACACAATAATACAATACAATGCTCACTGCATGGGGGGGGGGGAGCCTCACGGTAAGATCATCTCCATAATCACCCTCCCCCGCACAGTGCGGCGCATACCACTCCCACAACAGGTCAATTATCGATTGGCTGATCGATTCGCAGCAGCTCACCGCCTTGAACGTGTGCTGAAGGACGGTCTCCAGCTTGGACATGACCGCGTCCAAGTAGGGCGCCATCGTCATCTTGGGACAGTCTTCCGTGAAGTTCACCAGAGCGGCGCCCGCGTGCGCGGCCACCCTGGGGTTGGCGTAGTCCTCGAGCAGCGCCATCAGCGCCGACAGCACCTGCACACGCACGAGCGTACGCGTACGCACGCACGCACGCACGCACCTTCTGATGGCAGCGTTTCTGCAGGGTCGGTCCAAAGTCCGTGCAGAGCTGGCCGATGGCGTTGCAGGCGGCGTAGCGCACTCGCGGGTGCTGAGATGGAATGCGTGATCAGTGGGTGATCCGTACCGATCGATATCGATCGCCCTACCTGATCAGCCAAGAAAGGCACGACGACGTCCGTGATCTGCTCAATGTGCGGCTCCATGGTGCGCTTGCAGCCCTCCCCAGCAGTGCAAACCGCCATAAGGCCGGCGTGTCGACGCTTCCAGTCGCCTGAGAAGAATCAGACAGATACCTGTCTGTGCGTGCGTGCGTGCGTGTAGCTCAGCGCTCTAGGTCGGGGCTCGGGGGGTTCGACTCCAACCACGCATACCTGTAAATATAGGGGGGGTTACCCCCACTATTTTCTAACACCCACCCACCCCCCACCCCCAGAATGGTCCCAAGAAATTTTCACCCTATCTAAAACGATACAAGTCAACATTTCAAGCGTGTGCGTGCGGTTGCTCGCCACGCACCGTCCTGCAGGAGCTGCTGCACGAGTTGCCAGAGGGGCGGGAAGACGGTCTTGCCGGCGAGCGCGTTCGCGACCCTGTCCAGACTCGTCTCCCCCACCACCGCGTTGCTGCAACACCGCTCTGTGTCTGTCTGGGGCAGCCTATGGCCCAGTGGTAAAGAATCGGCCTCTTGCGCCGGCAAGGTCCTGGGTTCGACTCTCGATGGAGCCACTAGACTGAGGGACTTCCCTTTCAATGGATTGTCTCGTGCCATCGCCGCGCTAGATTACAGATGGCGTTCTTCGAAGGTCTTTGGCTAAAGACGGAGGCTCTAGACGGAATGCGCCATGGATATGGCTATGCTACATGGACCATTGACGGCCTCCTAGCGTTGCCCCTAATCCAACAACGACAACAACAAGCTCTGTGTCTGTCAGTCCGTCCGTCCGGACGCACAGACGCACAGACAGACGGACAGACGGACGCACTTGTCGTCGTCGTCCTCGTTGACGGAGTCGGCGGTGTGCCAGTCCTCGTCGTCCTCGAGGTCGACCATCAGACGAAGGCATTGCTCCACTACAATACCGCGCACGCACGCACGCACGTACGCAGGCGCACGGACAGACAGATGCTACGCATACCTGTAATTGGGCCCCATGAACAGTGACTGTTTCAGTGAATACGGACAGGAACGCACCAAAATGGCGCTTTTTAGACGCGAGCCCACCCCCGACTTTTGCGTCCTCCCCCATAGGCGGAACTCAGATACAGGCATGCATATGGCAGTGTGGGTGAAAAGACGCACCAATGTGCTTGATGGTACTGTGCGCCCTGCTTGCGCATGATGGTGGGCGCGCTCTCGCAGAGACTGACGAGTAGCTCGAGGGCGCTGTGCCGAAAGGAGTCCTCCTTCTCCGCGTCCCCCACAGTCTGCCAACGAGAACACACCATCGGTACAGAGAATATTGCATTTTTGTTGGATTCGGGCAAATGGCCCATATAGCGCAGCCATCTCCATGACGCCTTCCCGTCTAGAGCCGCTCAATCAGCCAAAGACATTGGAAGAACGCCATCTGCAATCTAGGGCTGCGAAGGCACGAGAAAATCGACCGAAAGGCCTCGATCTAGTGGCTCCATCAGGAATCGAACCCAGAACCCGAACCAAGAGGCCGATTCTCTACCACTAGGTTATGCGCTGCCCGGAAAACTGCACCGCTCATTCCAATGGAAAACACATTCCAAATCGCAGGTACTACTAACACAACAACACTGAGTAGTGACCATGGCACTGAGTATTCCGAGTTGGCATTCGCGATAGGGTGGGGGGGGGGGGGTCAGACCATAGCCAGGGGGTGGGTAGTCGGCACCCCCATGGAACGGACCTTGATGCAGAGCGCGCAGATGTCGTCGAGTTTGGGCTTGAGGTACTTGGGCACGCTGGTGGCGAGGTCGCCCAGGCACTGCAGGGGCACGTCGTCGTCCTCCTCCTCCTCCGCCTCCGTCTCCACGTCTCCCCCACCGCCCCCTCCCGACGCGGCCGCGACGCTCTCGCAGATCTAAAACGAGACAAGAGCGATCAGAGATCACCACTGACCGATCACTGCCCGATCAGTGCGTGGAACGCGCACGCACGCACGCACGCAGGGGGGGGGGGGGAAGGAGGGCATTTCCCCACCATTCGGCCAGACGGTAACAGGTTGCACCCACCCACCCAAGACGGACCATAATCCAGACCTAAACCGACCTTAATCATAGGTCCGACCAGCTCCTGCATCTGCCTCAGCGTGTCGTCGTCCTCGTCGTTGTCGCACATAAACGCCGTGTACGCACGCGCCGCCGCCGTACGAACAGCTGAGGCACCCTAAAAAAAATAAATAAAAACCAATAAGAAATGTTGCACTACAAATATATAAAACCACGTTTGCAAGGGAAGACTAATGCCATACACTCCGACCGCTGGAACCTATACATGGAGAAGCGAAAATAGTACACTATTTTTAGTGGAAATATTAATTACAGTAATGACCATACGTGTAGCCGAATTCTAGACATGGACCAGCAAACAATTATGGGGTGACGTGGGGGGGGGGAGCAAACATTTGCACTTCTTTTCCATCTTGTTCTGTTAAAACAAGCTGCAAACAAGATTACATACTATAGACACCACCAATTAGCAGAAGTGTGATATGTAAATAAAACGGCAGTGTATGTAAATACCGTAAATAAAAAATTTAAAAAAATGACACAAATGAAAATGTCAGCTATCCTGCGCTAGAATAAACGCACCAAAATTACTCGAGGCAAATTAATGTGCACAGCGCGCGACATACGCTCGGCTCAAGGAAGGTAGAGTTCACTCAGACACAAAGTTATGTAGCCCAGAAAAAAAATATTAAGCAAAACAAGACTTAGAAGATACTGCAACCTGAAATCGCATGGCGTTGAGCAGAAGCTGCTTGATGCCCATCAGGTGCTTGCGCTGCTCCACCCCGAACAGTCCAGGCACATTCCTAGACGAAGAGCAAAAGCGCAAAAATGCAGAAAAAAGCACGAAAAAAGGGCGGCGGACTCGAAGAGTATGAGGGCGGTCTCGATCCGGCGCGCGTCGGCGCTCTGGCCGCACTCGCTGAAGAACTGCAGCACCTCGGGCCACGTCTGCGCCCCGCTGTCGTCATCTGCGTGCGTGACAGACGTACACGAACGCACGGACTCGTGTGTTGTTGCGCATTGTACTACGGTACCCAGAGCGTTGCGAGCGAACTCGGCCACGATGTCGGCCAGCTTCTTGCTCAACGACTCGTCCGACTCGTGCGCCGCCGACACCAGCACCTCCGCCCTGAAGGTTTCAGTGTGTGCGTGCGTGCGTGCGTGACGCGCACACCACGACTGAACAGACAGACCGACACGCACGCACGTAGTGGCAGAGAATTGGCCTCTTGCGCGCAAGGTCCTGGGTTCGATTCTTGATGGAGCCACAAGATCGAGGACTTCCCCTTTCAATGAATTTTCTCGTGCTGTCCCAGAATACAGTTGGCGTTCTTCCGAATGTCTTCGGCTATTTATGAGGCCCTCGGCTGGAAGGCGTCATGGAGAAGGGTATGCTATATGGGCCATTGATTGACGGCTCCTAGCGTTGCCCCTAATCCAACAATAAGGCACGCACGCACGTACCTGAACTCGCGCAAATTTTCCGCCGTCCAGAGATTGGTCAGTTCCTCGTACTTGTTGACGATGAGCCGCCTCAGCAGCACCAGCGCCATAGAGCGCGTCTAGAATTGTTTTTTTTTTAATTTCACTAAACTGTCAAAATTTCTAAAAAAAAACCGCGCCTCCTTCTGCACGGACGGGCCGATTTTGTAGAGCTGAAAGAGCGCGGCCGCCCGCTGGCCCAGCGGAATGGAGTCGTACGCCTTCTCGGCCGCGTTTCGCGTCTCGTTATCTGGCGAGAGCAGGCTCTGCACCAACTGGTGGAGTTGCTCCATTTCCGACACTTTATTCTCCTTTTTTCCTCAATTTTCTACTCAGATTTTGAAGATTTCTTGTCCGTCGGACAATGCGGGCAAAAGCGTTGAGCTGTGACGCACGCACGCGCACTCACTGCACTGGGACGCGCGTCAACGAATGACTAAAATGAATTGACTACGCGACGAGGCGATTTCAAAAGCGTTCAGGAATTTGAGCGCTAAAAATGGCAATTGGTAATCGATGCATACGACGCAAGCAGAGCCAATGCCTGAACGCGGGAGCCCGATGACCGCTTTACTGTCGAAGTCGACATACACATGCAGCACAGTGGCGTATCCAGGGGATGGCAGTTGGGGCAATTGCCCTCCCCAGATGTCCAGACTGCCCTCCCCAGATTTCTTGGTAGTCTTGACCTACATGTACAGATCTTAGTTTCTGCAGATTTCTTTGTCGATCTCCTTACGATTTGCGTTCCCAACATCTGAAAAATTTTGCCTGTGGCGCTGTTGACATCTTGCCACACACGCAACAAGCTTGATTTACAAACCTGCTGGGACGCTGAGCGCCCCATAGGGAAGGGCAGGCAGGTGTGTAGAGAGTTCTGTGCTGTGCTGTGCTTTGAAGTTCTCAAATTAAGAAGTGTTGCTGTCTGCCGACGGGAGGACACCTTAGAAAAACACGTCATTTTCTTTGCCCCCCTCAGATGGGTTTTTGCCCCTCCCAGATTCCAATCCTGGATACGCCCCTTATGCAGCACTTCGTGTGCCAGTTGTATGACGCTCGCAAAGCTCGCAAAGACAGAGCCAGCCCCCCCCCCCCCCACCCAGGATCGGGCTGACTGGGTCTCATCTCTCACTAGCAGCGGTCGATTGTGTGACGAGAGAGAGGCCCCCGCGATCATAGAAGCGGCCCACACACAAACAAACAAAAAAACGCTCGCAAAGACGCCGCGGACAGAGACGGCTCTGTCAAGTAAGACGCCTCCGTATTCGGACATTGATTGACGCCGGCAGAGTTGGTGACGACAAACGCACGAACAGCAGCAGATGGGTTTGCGCCGCGACGAAGCGGACGACTTCGGGCTGACGCGCACGCGGACGGCGACCACGCTTCAAGCACGGCTGACGGACGAGTACTCGAGCTGCACGTTCCCGCCGAAGTCGAAACCGACGAGCCCGACGCGTATCAGACCCGAGAGCCACACGAGACGGCTGACGGTCGAGCAACTGCGGCAGGACCACCACCACGTCAGCGTTGTCGCGGGGCTTGTAAACCAGGCCAAACGAATCGACGCCTCTTAGCAGACTCTGTTCCTACCTATTCAACAGTGTCCCCCAGTGCCGTTGATGACGTCACGAACAACAGCCGTGGCGCTCTTCTGGCTCTGCTACTGTACATGGAGTGTATGTATGTACGTCGTGTATGTAGCCCCATCGTCGTGTTGCGCCTTCGTCTGTAGCGCCTCAGCTGCCTTCACCTTTCACGAATTTGCAAAGCGGCTGGGCGTCCGCGCCGACGAGAGCCTCAAACAGTGTCATCTGCGAGCAGGAGGCAGCCTAGCTAGCCACACTCAAGAAGCAGGCCCTCTACCATGCACTTGCGAATTGCATGCATTGATTATAAATTGCCATAAAGGCGGCACTAAAGACGTAGTTTACGGCTGGGAAATCAGTGCGGAACGCCGCGCGCGCGCGCGCGCGCACGCACGCACACACACACACACACACACACACACACACACACACACACACACACACACACACACACACACACACACACACACACACACACACACACACACACACACACACATGTTTCGGCAACATTTTGCGCCGGAATCAATTGTTTGATGGTTGTGTTGGTGTTGTCGGCTGTCGCAGAGTATACATTGCAATTTGCATCATGCCGAAATAGACGGTACTCAGCTCCTTTAAGGCAGATTCGATGTGCCAAACACAGCAAATGTGGTGTGTGCTGTGTATAAACTCTCAATGACGTTCACACAACTCACAACGCGAGCGCGGAATTTTAAGCATGGCTATGACTACGCTGACATTGCAAAATTGGATTTGTTTCAAATCAAACTTCAAAGTTATATCAACGACTTCTCGGCTCATCGAACAGGAAGGGTAAAACAAAACACAAATCAAGGTGTTCTTAAGCTTCTTGACCCTTTTTTTCTCAATTAGGTAGTTAGGATGACTAGTTAGAGTTTGCAAGCTGACAGCTTCGGAAGGAAACGCGCACCTAAAGGCGTCGTGACATTCCGCTGACAATCAAAAAAGACTTCCTCGTTTTCTTCCCTTCTCCGCGGCTCTCCTTTTAGAGCTTCGTCCGTGTTTGTCATTCGATGGCTTTGCTCACTTTTATGGACACCGCTCTAAATACGCTGCCAAGTTTTTCTCGGCTTAGCAACTTTTTGTAGCAGAGCAGCGAACGCGAAGGTTTATGATTAGTCGGCAGCAATACACCCATGATGCGTTGTGTGGCGGACAGCGTCGCAACAACACGACCCAGCGTTTTGGCAACAGGGGCCGTGGCTTGGCTCTTCCTTGCAGTTGCAGCGTTGTTCCCTGTTCCTGTCGTATCTCCCCCCCCCCCCTCCGCTCAACCCGCTCTCTGCGCCCCATAAAGAACGACGGCGGACGCGTCGGTGGGCGCAGCCGCGGCGCTCGCGTTAACCCTTTTTTGGATGCCGCCGTCTGCCGAGAAGGTTTCCAACGGAATTTGGGCGTTTGAGTCTTCGGAATCGACCGTACCATGGCTGCAAAGCCCAAAGTCCCGCCAATAGCTACACTGGGGACGCGGTGGGAGCGCGACAACGGACCGTGTTTTGGAGAACGGAGCGGGTTAAGAGCGGCTGGCGCGGCCTCGCCCCTTCTTGGGTGGTCCTCCGGCGCCGTCGGCCGTCCGTCTCCGCCGCAGCCGTCAGCCGCACTAAACGTTCTTTCCTACACTTTTGTCGATGTTCGCTCACTGACTTGCGCTGCTGATTCTCGCTTACCATTTCCCTTCACCATCACCCTGCGTGTAGGCAAACTCGAACAGGATAATTAATTAGCGGCGGTTGGGTCCGGGTTAACAAAGCCAGTCTTTGTAAGGCCCCTTCGTCGGCCGCGACCTTTTACGCGTTTTGGCCGGCTGCCAGCAGAAGTCTTCGAGCTCATTCAGGCGACAAACAACGTTTCCTGTCTGTTGTGCATCTCTTACCTCTTCCACCGGTCGCAAGATGCCGCAAAGGGAGAGTCGAGGCAATAGTCGGCTGACGACAACTGAGACGACGCGGCCTTCTCCCGGGGCCGCACCCACGTGGGGCAACATGCAGGAAGCGGCCAGGCAGCACCAGCGCCAAGACCGTAAGCAGGCAAAGAAGTGAAAGGAACAAGTGCTGGACAAAGTACCTGCAAACAGCCTGCCTCCCTGTGGCATGTGTCTTTTCTATCCACGCCCAGCAAAGCGCGTTCTCACTTCGGCGACAGAGACCCAGGTGTGTGGCACTGAAGAAGTATACCTAGATCTATAGGTAGAATGCTGTTGAACCTGTTGAACAAAACACTCTCTAGCGCCCATGCAAATCTGCCAGACTCAAGTAATGGATGCCATTTTGACTGGCACATTAAAAATGTTGGAACCAAAAAAAAGTTTAGAAGTAAAAAGTTTAGAAATCGCTTGTAGAACGCTCATTTTTTTGTGAATTTAAATTCTGAGTCTCAAACTTATGTACCTCGTTTATTGTTTGTGCAGCTGCAGTGCTTTCGAAGGAACGCAGAAATCCACCCTTGTAAATTCCTATTGTACCCAGAGTTACTATTTTTGTTGTGCAGATTTGCATCTCCTTCTTAGTGCCTCGTTTAAAAATTGAATACTCTGTGATACATTGATGACACCCTCGATAATACACCGTGTACAATGTAGGACTATAGGAGCATACCTGCATTTTGTGTGCTACCAAAAGTCTGTCAATGACTGGAAAACTGCATTTGACATGACATTTGATCCAAGTATACCTTTGCAACGAGACACGAAAACACACATGCACAAGAAAGCCAGAAGCAAGCGTTGGTTGTGTGCGCTGGATGGGTTCGATTTTATACTGTGCACAGCGCACACTGCATCAGAAGGTACATACACTTTGCATCCTTAAAACTTGTTGTGAAAGTTTGGATCTCGCCCACAGTAGCGATAAGTTTTTTTTTTAATTCGGCCAGGTGGTCAAGCTCACACACCCGTACACGTTTGTATCAGTAGAGAAATTAAGAGCAGCAAGCATCGTATTGCTGGATTGCGTTCGTGTGTAGTGCGTGTGTGTGTGTGTGTGTGTGTGCTAATCGGCATGGTGCTGACAGCTCAGCAAAAAATACGTTTTTCGCAGTAGCAGCAAACGCGCCACGCTGGCGCCGATGCCAGGGAGCTGATAATGCAAAAAAGGTTTCTCTTTCTACACGTGTGTTCCTACATACCGCCACCCATACATACGGTTATCGCTAGTCGTAGCAACTTAATAGTGTTGTGCGTGCGTGCGTGCGTGCGTGTGTGCGTACAACCATGCGTGCGTGCATGCATGCATGCGTGCGCGCGTGCGTGCGTGCGTGCGCGCGTGCGCGCGTGCGTGCGTGCGTGCGTGCATGTGCGTGCGTGCGTGCCTGCTTGCGTGCGTGCGTGCATGCATGCGTGCGTGCGTGCGTGTGTGCTGCAGTGACGTGACCAAGCTTTCCGTGTCGGCAGTGCTGCCCGTGCCATTCGCCGCCTCGATGTTCGTTGCAGAGAGAGCCTTTTACCTGTCTGGCTGTGTCGGGGGAAGCAGTGCTTCGACAGTCTCTTGCGTACGTAAGTTAGGGGATACTGTAGTGGTTGTCCTCCCCCCGCCCCCACCACTAACTTCAATGTCAAAAGAGCGCGCTACGCCTCGCATCGTCAAATGGGCGAGCGATCGGCCAGCCGCTCCGGTGTCCGCACGCGCCCCGCCCCACTCGTTGTTCGGTGTTCTCTCACACGCCACGCCGCCTTTTCCTATGCCTCCCTATGCCTTCCCACAAAGAACAGCCGACCAGCCGACGACGGGTTTGTCGGCAGCGCGCTCCTCTCTCACCCAACACCGACCTCGGTCGCATCTCTACCTACCGAGAGACTGTCCGAGCATTGAGACTTGCGACTGTCGCTCCTGAGAGATTGGAGCCTTGTGGCGGCAACCTACAGGTCCACAAGTTCGTTGGAGGCAGCTTTTCGAACGTGCCGAGAATCGGGCGGGGGTTAAGCGCGCCTGGCGCGGCCTCGTCCCCTTCTTGGGTGGTCCGCCGGCGGCGCTGCCCCGGCGATTGCGCGCTCGTCCGCCCTCCCAATCCTGCACGTCATTTTCGTCGTCCTGTTCTATCATTTGCCTTCTCAGCATTGCAAGGATTCAAACAACAGCGCTAGTGGTTTCGCTGCGACTACGCTGCTGTATCTTTGTATGTGTGTAAGTAGGATCTAAGGCTCCCCTCCCCTCTCTGGCGTCGTGCCAACAACGTTCGTCTACAGTTCAGGGCCAGCCGGATTGCAGAGGCAACTTCAAGTTCACTTCAATTAGAGGCTGACGTCGAGATGCCGCAGCAGACGAGCAAGGGCGTGCGCGTGACGACGACGAAGACGACGAGACCTTCTCCCGGGGCGCAGCCGACCTGGGCCAACCTGCAGAAAGCGGCGAGACAGCACCTCAGCAAGCAGCAGAGCCAGAAGTCCGGCAAGAAATGAGAAAGAAATATGGAAGATCTCGGACAACCAAGCCTACATGTCGAGGACAAATCGCCGCCAGCCCTGTGTCTTTTGATCAAGTTCCTCACTTCCTACGGTACAACGCAACCCAGGTGTGTAAAGAGACGGCGCGCGAACGATGATGAATGATTCGATGAGCGACTGATGCTACGCAAATCAATCGTCACTCAATCGTCAAATCGACTGTAGGTGAATCAATGCAATCACATTCGCAATTGAGTCAAAGTTTCTGTAATTAGGTTCCAAAAAACAAACAAAAAAAGATATTAATCAATAAATCTGGTTTTGCACTAATTGATGTTTGTGCGTGCATCGGTTCGTTTTATCGCAAGTGTTCGGCGCCTAGTTTCGCAGCTACCTATATGTTTTGCGGGAAATTGTGTGTAGCCTATTGCCGCGCTATTGCCTAATTAGTACAGTGTGTAGAGCGGTGACGCTATATTCGACTATAGCTGTAGTGTGAGCGCGGTTTGATGAACCGAACTGATGAAACCTACAGAGAAACGCAATCGAGGTACGTACGTACGTGCGTGCGTGCGTGCGTGCGTGCGTGCGTGCGTGCGTGCGCGCGCGTGCGTGCGTGCGTGCGCGCGCGCGCGTGCGTGCGGCCACCATCGCGCTGGCCAACATAACATCTCTTTGCGTGTGCTACATCAAGCAAAGTGTACGGTAGCGGTGCGCAACAGGTCTTGTCTCCATCCATTGGGTTTTGCGCTTGCGCCGTCGCGAGGGCGCAATCTGGCCAAATCATCCATCGCCCGCCGCTGCCAAGGGGTGCGGTTGGCAGTCGTTTGTTGCCTACAGCACTCCCCCGGCCTTCCTCCCTATCCTTGCCTATACACCTTCCTATAATGTCTCTCTCCGGCGCAGATTCCCGGAGCCTCCTCCAGAGGTTTCTCACAGTCTCTCTCTTGGCATAGAGGGCGCCCTATGGCAACGACCCAACCGCTCGAGAGCTGCGCCGAGGGGTGTTGACGAGCAAACCCAGCAACTGTCTTCTTAACCCATTCGCCATACAATGTAGCATGGCAGAAGAACATGAGTATACGGTAGCCTGAGTTTTTTTTGCGCATGTACGTATTGTTCGTTCATCTTCGGATTGACTGAAGGTTATGTACATATCTATAGGGTGTTTTTTTTAAACTGCACAATTTATTTTTTGAATAACTTTCTATTCCCTTATCCGATCACCGTGAAATTTGAACCAAAGACGCCCAAGACTTTAGGGTTTTGTCTAGAAAAGGAATTTTCGAAATCGGATTTGTATCCATGAAGTAATGGTCGTTTGAATGCGAGGTCCAAATTTCCTCATTTTGACTGGGGGCTCTCACGCTCTCACATGCTCCTCTTCTTGGCCAATCTGCTAAAAGCTTGGGGATGTGTGCGAAATTGAGCTGCCTACAAGATGGCATTAACCTTTTTAAGCCAGTTTTGGAATTGGCAGTATAACTGGACAAATTCAAATGTGATGCTAAATCACGCATGGCTGAGCCTTTTGTCACCAAAATGCTTTCTTTAAAGTCTGAAATGAACATCCAAAAAACAACGATTGCACACAATGTACTGTCAATCGAATGAGTAAGCTGAGGCGGTTCTAAGCCACTCATGTTTTACAGAATCTAACAACCTTTAATTTTTTAGAGTGTTGTGGAGAAAATTTGATTTTCAGTGTTTTGATCTGCAACTTTGCACGCATAAAAACTGGCTCGAAAAGGTTAATGCCATCTTGTAGGCAGCTCAATTTTGCACACATCCCCAAGCGTTTAGCAGATTGGCCAAGAAGAGAAGCATGTGAGAGCGTGAGAGCCCCCAGTCAAAATGGGGAAATTTGGACCTCGCGTTCGAACGACCATTACTTCATGGATACAAATCCGATTTCGAAAATTCCTATTCTAGACAAAACCCTAAAGTCTTGGGCGTCTTTGGTTCAAATTTCACGGTGATCGGATCAGGGAATAGAAAGTTATTCAAAAAATAAATTGTGCAGTTTAAAAAAACACCCTTTACATGCTAGTTTGCGAATTCGGCGGCGCGAGGTGGCTAATGAATTCAAAAGCATGAGTGAGCAGCATACCTATACGTGCCTAAAATGAGCAGCAACTGCTGAGTATCGTGAAATTACTGTAAATCCTCCAAAAGTGCTCCCCGGGGCACTATTCTTTCAACCTTCCCTTACTCGTGGGCGCTATTGGAAGAGGCACTATACTTTTAACCTTACCTTTTTCGTGGTCACATTTGGAGGGGCATTTGATGGGGGCTTCTATTGGAGAATTTACGGTAAGCGCATTAAGCGAGTTTCGCGCGCTTCTTTGCTTGGGGTGGTCACGGGCGACAGAGTTGCATCGCCTCCACCAACGTTCACACGCCTGGCTGTCTTATAGATGTCACAAGTGTCATTGTCATGTCAGTGTCCGACAGCCCGTTGTTCGTTTCGCGCCGAAGCCCGGGCAACCTCAGCAGCGCTACTACAAGGATGTCCTCAATGCGTCCAGGCGCGGCATTCATTGCGCATCATCGCCTATGGGCGAGTGCGTGGGAAATTCCGCTGCGCTGGACAGTGTCATCCGTTGCGGCGTTTTTGTTCCGACTTTGCCGGGTCTGACCGGTAGTGGAAATGAAGACAGAGACAGGCAGCACCGGCTACGCGACCGATGGTGACGAGATGGGGCGAGAGGGAACGATTTCGTTCACAAAAAAGAGCTTGCGCTAGGTATACGTGCCGTTACACAGGTTTAAATGAACTACACCGCCAACGAACGACTAAACCGTTAGACGACCGACTGAGGAATTCTGAGAACCAAGCATTACACAGAAATCAAAGCGTCATCTGTTGTAAGCCATAGTAGGTCGTTGAGCTAAGAGCTTGGATCACAAGACTGCGCATCTCACTCACATCACTCTTCACAGCAGGATTCAGCTTAATCCGCTGGTGTACTCGTCTCGCAGCCTTCTCCGGTGTCGTTTTCTCTCTTCGCCACTTTGAGTGTTCTCAGAATCTCCTCTGCCGCCTTCTTGGACGAGTCCAGTGCGCCCTCCAGGTGGCCAATCCATCGCGTGGCCCTCTCGGCGCCGGCCACGAGCACCCTCTTGCCCACTGCGCCTCTCAGCAGCTCGTCGTAGTCGGCGTCGAGCGCGCCCGGCGGCAGCGCCGCCGCGCCGCGCCAGCGCTCGTCCCAGAAGTCGAGCCAGCGGTGCAGCGCCTCCCGGCCGAACGCCTTCGTCAGCTGCGCCAGGTAGAGCCGTCGACGCGCCTCGCGCTCCAATCGCCCGCCCACGCCGCCCACGAACTCGGCGACGCCCCGCAGCGCGCAGCCGCCGCCCTCGCCCACGCCGCTGTCGTCGAATGTAACGACGAACGGCAGCGGCAACGAGCCACCCGCTTCGGATGCTGAAGGTGACGGTGGGTGCGTGCGTGCGTGCGTGCGTGCGTGCGTGCGTGCGTGCGTGGGTGCGTGCGTGCGTGCGTGCGTGCGTGCGTGCGTCGTGGGTGCGTCGTGCGTGCGTGCATGCGTGCGTGCGTGCGTGCGTGCGTGCGTGCGTGCGTGCGTGCGTGCGTGCGTGCGTGCGTGCGTTCGTGCGTGCGTGCGTGCGTGCGTTCGTGCGTACGTGCGTGCGTGCGTGCGTGCGTACGTGCGTACGTGCGTGCCTGCGTGCGAGCGTGCGTGCGTGGGTACGTGCGCGCCAGCGCGGGATCTATGTACAATACCAACCAACATCCTCATCGCCAGCAACAGCCTCCCAAACGACAGCGCTGCCGCTGAAGCCCTCCTCTTTCCAGAAGGCCTCTCGGTAAGTAAAAACAAAAGTAAATCGCGCATTCGAATCCGCGGACGAAAACCGCGCAAAGTCGTTCCAGAGAAGCGTCTTCCTCTCATTCACCGGCGGGTTAAAGTTCATTTTTGACAGCTCCTGAGGAGGCGTCGTCAGCAAGCAAATTTTTGCCAGGAATTCCTTGGATTTGTCCGTGGTTTTCAGTAGGCACGAGTCGTCGTCGCTCGGATGCGAGATTTCCACTACCTCCTGATTAAGCAGAATGACGTCATTAGCCAGGTATTCAGCCAATTTCTCGCAAAGTTGCGCAGCGCCACCGTCGAGGCGCTGAGAGCGCGCCGCGCGGCCCTCGTCGCCGTCCATCGCGTCGAAATTCGCTAGAAAAAAACATTGATATTAGCACTCTAGAGTTGTTCCTGCAAATTTGAATTGTCCTCACAGCCAGAGGAGCTGAAAATCAGCAGCAGGTACAGCAGGTTGACCTTGGTGAGGTCCGTGGTGCCTAGAATCAAGGACAGAAGACGAACCGCCGTCTCCCGACCTTTGCTCGTCCAGCCTGAAGTTGTTTTGTTCGTTAAAATTGCAAGGCATGTATGCACGAATCTCCAAAATCTCAAAACGGTCTCCATCACACTCAAAAACAATTCAAAATCGATTCCTTCCGTACGCGATTGCGAACTACCCTACACTATGTACGTGTAGTTGTTACACTTTGAAACTGGGAATTTGTTGTGATTGAGCCTCGCAGGCCAAATTCCAAATTTGTTTCGGGTCGTTCTTTAATTTGGTGAAACAGTACCGTCTTCATCTGTACCAACTAAAAAAGGTATATGCCGTAAATCCTTCAATAGTGCCCCCGGGTACAATATTGTCAACCTATAGCCTTGTCAACCTAGCACTACCGCGGTAATTGAGGTGCAGATACAGGTACGTTTGTGTGCATGCGAAATCACATGCGCCCAACAGTGGAAGTCTCAATTCTCTCACCGGCGCCAGTCACGAACTGCTGGACGGTGGTGGCGTTCCAGGTGGCCGTCTTGCGGTTCTTGAAGGGCCTCTGGACGTCCACGGCCTTGGCCAGTTTCTCCAGCGCGCTGAAGATGTAGAGGACGTCGAGTCGGCCCAGCAGGATCGCCCCTCTCATCAGATCGCCCTCGTATCGATCCAGATCAGAGCTGTCCGATCGCTTGAGCAGGCGGTGTCCACTCCGATACTGGGAGATTGGGGTTAGGTCCAGCTCGGCCAGCAAGGAACAGAGCTCCGTGTGGACGGGTCCGAAGAAATGGGGACCTGAAATTCTACAAGTTGCCAAGCTTAAGAATGTGGTGTGTGTCAAATTACGATTGTAGTAATGTATGCATGGAATTGTTTGGAATGTTGGTTGAGCATGCTATATGCAGGGACGAAACTTACCTAAAGGGTATTTTCCACAACTCTTCACTTGTTACATCCAGGTGGGCGGTGTTTGACGCCAGGCAATGCCGGCTCCGCCGTTTCTCCTGGCATATCATGCGTGATTTGTAGAATAGGAGGCGTACGAGTGTGGTGTAGTGGTTAGCATCCAGGACCGGAAACCCTGAGGCCTGAGTTCGAATCCCAGCACTGCAATCGCCTTTTTTCCACAACTCTTCAATCGGTAGGTACAGTGGCATAGTGTTGTGTAATTAACGCTGATTATCTTTCGAAACCGTTGAACCAACGTTCACGTACAATGCACAAAAATCGAAAATAATTATGAAGTTACGGCAAGTCGGATAATGCCTAGAATATTAAGCAAAGAGCGCACCAAAGTCGAAGAACTTCGTCGCGTGACCGTCTGCCATGCTGTCCAGAGCCGCGATTTTTAGCGGCTTCGACAAGATCCGGCCTCCAATTCTGTCGGAAGCTTCCAGAAGCACAATTTTCAAATGTGACGCCGATTTCTGCAGCAGGTAAGCTGCATGAAGTCCAGCTAGCCCTCCTCCCACCACCGCTACGTCGACGTGGATGCGGGTGACTTTTCGCTCTGAGGCAGTGCCAATCGATATTTCGGATTCAATACGGAAAATCGAAAAAGTTACCCGGTTTTTGGGGACTGTCCTCGTACAATCCGATTGGCAGAGACTCGTCGGAGGGCAGGTCTATCGAAACCTGAGTGATGGGGCCCCTGCTGAGTCGGCGCCCTGACGGGGACTGCAGAGCTGGCGAAGCCGCTCCGTTGTCTTCCAGTTCCACTCCCGATTCGTCTGACAGGTATCTGCAAACGGAATCTCATTTCAAAATTTAGATGTTTCCAGGATCCTTTCTCGGTCGACCTCAGCTCCACGAGTCCCTGCTTGATGAGCTCTCTCCTCCTCCAAGTGGGTTCCTTTGCGTGTCGGCTGCCGCCAGTCGCCATGTCGTCGTCGTCGTCGTCAGCGTCGATATCGAAGCTGTAAATTCCAGTCTGCTGGGCTTGTTGGAGTTGTTGTCGACACGGCTGGCAGCGGCGCCGACGCCGGCCGATAGGGACGGCCGAGAAGCAGAGCATCGCTGGCGACGACGGCTGCCGACGCAGTCGACGCCGGCGCCAGGCGCGGACGGCAATCAGGCGGCCGGCTGTCGACTGACGAAGCCGCAACCCCCTCTGTGGCTTGGATACAATACAATAGAGCGACATACACAGACAATCGGCTTGATGGATGCGCGGCGCAAGCGAGCTTTGTACGCATTCACTGGTCGGGATTCTTGAGTGATGACGCGCCTTTGACAGGGCTGACGATGACAGTGTCTATAATCTATCGTGGACAGTTATAAAGTCTACGAATATGTAATCAACTACATGCTGATGCCCCTCAAGATACAGATTGCGGGTGTCTGTTGCAGTCTCACTTATGTAGTAACTATGTATGCACTAGTAGCAACAATAAATCTTCAGAGAACCTTCACAATTTTAATGTTCAAATTTGAGGCGCCCAGCGTGAAACAATGGTGGCATGGGCTACCATAGGAGAATTTACGGTGGCTCAAAATATTTTTAAATACTTTTAAATATCAAAAAATATATGTAGCTGGTGGAGTGACGCAATGTTACATGCATGGTATCGTTTCGTCTCCCTCACCACCCACAAACTCAATAACCCATTGCTTGTGGCCGCTTACTTTATGATTATCACTTCGACCTGTTACACCTCGCTCAAATCACTGAATCGTTCCTATTGATTGAAATTGGTGAACTGTAGTTCCTGTAGTGAGCGAACAGCCTGGGCTTTGTTCAGCCTAGCGGTCTTCAGCCTAGTAGGTACGCCACTTGCCTAGCCTTTCCCTGGGGCAGCAATCGATGCAGCTCTCGACGCAGAACTTGGTGTCGCAGTCCAACTGATATTTCCGCTCACTCGTCAGCCGGCACTTGCCCGACTCGCCCACCTTGTAGAGGACGGTGTCGTCCGACACCTGCAGCGCAAACGCCACACCGGTTCAGCGGTCGCATTATACCGGTTCTACACACCCTTTGCAATGACCTACGGGCAGTTTTTGGGTAGCGGACGGACGAACTATAGGGCCCCTTTTAGGGGCCCTATAGTCCCAGTACCAAAACTTCAATCTCGAGATTACAGTACCCCCTTCAATAGTGCCCTCGGGTAAGGAAAAGTTGACACTACAGCGGCCCCGGAGCACAATTGGAGGATTTGCCGTTTTTAGAAATTACGCACAAAAATGCGGAACTTTTGAAAAACATCTTGTGTCACCTTCGCTCTTTGAAAGACGCAGACGATTCTCTCGAAGCGTGAAGCGCAGCCGACCTTGATATTGTGAGCTCGCTCAGCCTGCAACGGTTTTTGCAGGCAGGCAGTTTGCGAAAATATAGTAGTTGTCCATAATCATCATGCTCGTAAATCCTTATATAGTATTAGTAGGTAGTTGTGCTTGTGCGTTGTGCTCACGCAATAGAAAACTGACAATGGCCGCGTTTTCAGTGCGTCGATCGAACACGTATTTGACATGACTCGGGTCGGATTGGTGACCGGCGATTGCCAGGTAGTCGTTCCGCTGCAGTTCTTGGAACCAGCTCGCGACGGCCTGTCTGCAATGCGTGAACACCACCGGGTTTATCGTGCAGATACCGGCAGGGCGTCTACATGCCCACGCCGTTCTTTTCAAAGGAAAAAAAAACTACGTGTAGAAAATGTCCCGTCGTTTAGGCTGCCCTTCGATGCCCGTTTGTCAGGGTTGTGCTCAGTTATAGCTGCAGTTATGTTATAGATTTTAACTCTAAACCTACTTACCGCGAACAAGTCAATAAATGGAAAACATGCATTAGATTATGTGTAAAATTAAATTAAAACAAAAAAAAAGTAAATTAAAAACTTTATGTTCGCCGTCTTCGCGATCGCTTCGGCGTGCAAGCCATCCAAATACGATGCCTCGTTGTTGTTGCTCTTCACCCGTCGTCTGGCGTAAGCGAACGCTCCATCGTCCCACGCCTACAACAACGAATTGCGAAAACGACTGCAAATTCAAATGAGAGCAGTACAGTACCAGACGGATCATGTTAGAGTGCTTGGGATAGGGCCGACCATTCGGTGCGCACACTTTTCCCTCTTTGAGCGCGTAACGCCAGGCATTGAGGGCGTTGACGAAGCAATCGGCGTAATTCTGAAGCAAAAAAAAATAAATACGGAGAAACGAGGCAAAATTGTCCATTTACGTGGCAGGGCATCTTCTCCGTGGGGTCCGCAACGCAGCCATGGGCGTTTGGGACGCTCTGCCAAGCGAGGTAGTCACTGGATCCGATAAATTTGAAATCGGTCAGAGTGCTCGCGATGTCTTTCTTCGCTAGAAACCATCCTTGGCCATCGCTGGTCAAGACGAACTGCACGTGCGGTCCCAAGGCCACCTCTTTGACCTGAAATGTCGTTTGGTTTTTCTTCGGCTTTTGGAGACTCTCGCGTTTTCACTAAGCCAGGCCAGAAGTGGGCAAGCAAATAACCAAAAGGGGATTTTTACTCTTTTTTATGCAGAAAATGCCTGCTACCCACTCCTCCGAGCAGCTTTCTGAGAGCGGCTGTGTCCAGTCCTCCTGGTGCACCTTCCTCGGCATTGGTAACCATAAAGGCTGATTCACAATTAACGGTCTTCCCATCGGTCTCGGTCTCGGTCTCGGTCTCGGTCTTCGCATCGGTCTCGGTCTCGGTCTCGGACTTTTTGACCCATGCCAAATTGACGACGCGTTGCCTCCGGTCTTTCAATGATCTTCGGTTAAATGCGCGCCTGTCAGCGTATTAAAGAGCGTACTGTGGCCCTTGTTTTCGACCTGTTTCATGTTTTATGCGACTTCCGTAGGAAACAAAAAAAGCACACGCAGTAGACGACGGGAACGCACTACCACCAGACAAACAGACAGCCATTGTGCGGCAGACGCAGACCGCCGCCAGCGCTTCTGGCCGCCGCCAGGGGCGCGGACGCCGCTACAGGAGCTGTCGTCCTCGTCAGCGCCGCCGTCGACACCGTTGCCGCTGCTGCCGACGCTTCTGCTGACGCTGCCGCTTTTGCCGACTTACAGAAAATGTAGGACAATGCCGTCGAGCCCGTCCACCTTGACGTATGCAATGGCGGCGCAGATTTTCCCGCCGCCGTGTCTTTAGAGATGTGCAGCCATGCCGCCGCCGTTTTTTTTTGGATTTTTGGTATAAGAGCAGTCGTCAATTATCCAAGGAGCCGGCGCCGCCTCCACCTGTTGAATACGACGCATCGTAAACTTTCCTTGTTTTCAATTTCGGCTAATTTCCTAGTCGCTTTACGCTTATGCGAATACCGACAAATTCTTTGAGGGTGACGGCTATAGTAAAGCGTGACTACGGAGCGCGCGCGTTCAACACGAGACCGATGAAGACCGATGAAGACCGGAGCAAATGTTCAAAGTTCCCAACATCGTCGGTCTCGGTCTCGGTCTCGGTCTTCGCATCGGTCTTCGCTGTTTGGCATGGGAAGACCGAGACCGAGACCGAGACCGAGACCGAGACCGATGGGAAGACCGTTAATTGTGAATCAGCCTTAATATACTTTCCCTTGCCATTCGGTGTTGGTGTGACCCAGGGGGGGGGGGGGGGTGCCACTCCGCCGTTTTTGGGGTTCAGTTTTTGCGCACTCGCCGCCACTCGCCAACGCGCCGGCGGATTTGCATCAAAATTGGTGGCTAAGTAGGAAATTTCACGGGCTACAAGATGGCGTTAACAGTTTCTAGCCGCTTTTGGAATTTTCGCGAGAACAGTCGCATTCTTCTGTCGCGGTGTAAAAAACGCGCTTTACAGTAAATTTATGCCCAGCGTAAAAGTTTTTATTAAAGGCCAAATTTAAAAATCTAAAAGACTAGGATTACGGGTATTGCCCTGAAGTTAATTTCATCCCATTATTGCTCCGCTCCAGCACGCACCCAGATGGCAGGCCAGAGCGAAAACTGAAAATCCACTTTTCGCGCCATTTGGTACCAAAACTTTAAACGTCCATTTCTAATCAAAAAATAGTTCAAATTAAAACAAATATGGGCTATGTATAACCGCCTCGACGTCCTCTTTCGAATGCCGCATAGCGCGCCGCGCTCCGACCTACGGTTCAACCGCACGGCGCCTGTAAGCGGTCTCGGGTGCCAAAATCGGTCAAAAATACAAATCTTCTGAGTTCAGGTTCTCAGCGCTGGCGAGGAGATTCGAAAATCCGCTCGACAAAAAGTTTTCTACCTACCTCGACTACGAACCACGAAAATCTCATCGCTGGGCGATAAGCATGCAGACCTGGCTAGTCCAAAAGGTGTGTTTTTGTCCATTTTCCATTGTAATTGCAATCTTTTAAGTCTATTTTCTCACGCGTTTGTTAATTATATCCAAAACGGTTGTGCAATTTAGATTCGCCTCATCATGCTGAACAACCGGACGTGCGATTCGACCAGGTTTGGAAACTTTTTATTTTTTGTAGTTATTGAATCGTTGAATCGATTGATAGAAATTATATGTATTTTTGTAAATTCAAGGAAAATGTACAGATTTATTTACAGAAAAATTAAATTTTTATTTTTGTATGGTACTGTCTGCAAATGTGGGTGTTTCGCCTCCACCGCTTGACACCCGAGAGACGCGCGAGGCTCGTCAGAAACGACGCGTCCCCTTTATATCGTGCAATTATTTCGTAGACTCATCATGGGTCTTCAGACCACATAAAGTGAGAAAAAGAAACCACCTTGTCAACAAACCGCGCTTGAAATTCCGCGTCAGTAGTCGTATTCTCTGCCATAATTTAATTTTTGAAATATTTCCTGTAGCTTGCGATATTCTATAAATATTTCTATAAACTTGTAGCGAATTGTTGAATTTAAAACCGTGAATTATTAAATCGTGCACTTGCATTAGACGTGTCGTTGTAGTTCTGTGCGTTCTTTGCATCGTATGTACTGTATTTGCCGATTTAACCGTCATATGAACTTAGTTGTTCAACATAGAATTAATCATGCGCTTCTTCTTGAAGTTTGGTATCATGCATTTAATTTTATATTCATAATTGTGTAGTACTGACATAATGGTTTTCAAAATTCTGTTTTCTTCGAAACCGTTATTTTTGTACTCATTGATGATACATTGTATTCTTCTAATAAAGTCTGATTCGTCTCTAGTCAGCCTAATTATGCGTATAATTTGACCTTTAAGTACGCCATATGGCATGTTCATAGGTACATTGCTCGAGCTTTTGAAAAATCGAGTGATGTTGAAGGTGTAATCATCAGTTTTATTGTATACTGTAGTACTTAGACTGCAGTTAGCTAGGTGCACCGTGACATCAAGGTAATGTGTCAGCTGGTTTGAAACTGTTGTGTCGTTTAATTGTAGTTCATTAGGATAGATATCTTTAGCTAACGTCTGAAAGTCTTCAATGTTTATAACTAGCAGGTCATCCACATACCGAAAGATCGCTTGGTTTGTACGTAGTCTGTAACGACTCAGCCATGTAAATTCGAACCAGCTCAAACAGAGATCAGCCATGTCACAGCTGGTAGCGCCACCTTGTGGGCATCCCTTTATTGTTTTGAACTTGGTGTTAGCAAATACCATGTACGAATTTTGTAGTATTTCCTTGCATAGCTGTTTTATTTCGTTTTTGTGCAGGGTATTTGCGCCGGCACCTTGTCTAGCATATTGTATTTGTTCGCCCTTTCTGTACAGGTAGTCGCTTTTGGCATTTTTGTGGCATAGGTCAATTATACCATTAATGCCACTCATAATTGTGTCGTGTTTCAGTGAGGGGTACAATGCTGAAAAATCACCGCTGTATATACGCTTCACGTTGGTCATTGTGCGCAGCTGCTCAACAACCTCAAATGAGCTTTTTACTGAGACGTAACGAGTTTGTCCATTTCTGTTGGCTATCATCGCACAGTACCGCTTAAAGTGCAAAGCGTAGTGACTTAGGTAGTGTTTGCACAGTTTCTCAAGTGGTTTTAAACTGGATTGTCTGGCTGCCACGATAGCTCTGAATGCTGGTGGTCTTTTGTGTAATTTTGGGTTGGCAAAAAGTATAGGCAGAACGTTTCTATTTTCAGGTTTTACACCGTATGTGCTCATGAGACGTTTGTGTTTTTCCAGTATTTGATCCACCGTGTCATTTGTGGGTGTGAAGACTGCATTTCCATGTATAGTAATTCTGTCGTTCTCAATATATATGCCACATTCATCACAGAGCTTTTTCAAATAATAGTTTTTGCATAGGATGGAGTAGTTGCCTGGCACTTTGTCGGTAACTGTAATTATGTACCGTTTTTGAAACGTTTCCAGGTACTGTATCCCTTTATTTGAAAGTCTTAGGTTCTGTGGAGTACTGTAAATCTCTTGGTCAATTCTAGTTTCTATTATTTTTCGATATTTGCTGACTAATTTGGTGCAGTCTCTTTCTGTGAGTACATTTTTGGCTCTTAGGCTACTGAGGTACCGATTCAGATCTGTCAGTACCGAACTAGCAATTTTATTTTTGTCAGTTGTCATGTTAGTTTTGTATTTTGTACCGAGATTCATAAATTGTCTAAGTTCGGTATTTTCTACAATATTCAGGTCACCAGTAACCACATGTCCTAATTGTCCGTCTCTATAAATTTCGTCACATCTACAGCGTTCCAAGCTCAGAAGATGTTCTCCAAGCTGTGCAGCTGTAAGCTGTCGCAGTATTTTGGTGTAGTTGCATACTTGTAGCCATGCTGGTGACGTTGTCTTGTACACCACCTGAACGGTCCAGTCAACGGCTTCCATTGGTTTGCTGATGAGTTTACCGATCCTTGTTGCCTTTAATAATTTGGCAATTCCAATTCGTGACACTACTTGATTCGTATGTAGTACTGTAACCCTTACTGTCCGTCGCTTCTGGGTTTCATCAGCGTTGTGTCTTCGTGAGGTACTCTGCAGATAGGCTAGTATTTTATCATAGGTGTGCTGTTGTAGGCCTTTAGCCATACACCGAAAATACAGGTACTGTATGTACTTTTTTCTGGTTTTCTGTAGCATTTGTGTTTGGTCTCCGATGTGGATTTTTTTTCCATTATTCCAACTTCCAGAATTGGGGTGCTCAAAACTCAAGAAAATAGAAAGTTTCCAAACCTGGTCGAATCGCACGTCCGGTTGTTCAGCATGATGAGGCGAATCTAAATTGCACAACCGTTTTGGATATAATTAACAAACGCGTGAGAAAATAGACTTAAAAGATTGCAATTACAATGGAAAATGGACAAAAACACACCTTTTGGACTAGCCAGGTCTGCATGCTTATCGCCCAGCGATGAGATTTTCGTGGTTCGTAGTCGAGGTAGGTAGAAAACTTTTTGTCGAGCGGATTTTCGAATCTCCTCGCCAGCGCTGAGAACCTGAACTCAGAAGATTTGTATTTTTGACCGATTTTGGCACCCGAGACCGCTTACAGGCGCCGTGCGGTTGAACCGTAGGTCGGAGCGCGGCGCGCTATGCGGCATTCGAAAGAGGACGTCGAGGCGGTTATACATAGCCCATATTTGTTTTAATTTGAACTATTTTTTGATTAGAAATGGACGTTTAAAGTTTTGGTACCAAATGGCGCGAAAAGTGGATTTTCAGTTTTCGCTCTGGCCTGCCATCTGGGTGCGTGCTGGAGCGGAGCTATAATGGGATGAAATTAACTTCAGGGCAATACCCGTAATCCTAGTCTTTTAGATTTTTAAATTTGGCCTTTAATAAAAACTTTTACGCTGGGCATAAATTTACTGTAAAGCGCGTTTTTTACACCGCGACAGAAGAATGCGACTGTTCTCGCGAAAATTCCAAAAGCGGCTAGAAACTGTTAACGCCATCTTGTAGCCCGTGAAATTTCCTACTTAGCCACCAATTTTGATGCAAATCCGCCGGCGCGTTGGCGAGTGGCGGCGAGTGCGCAAAAACTGAACACGCGCGCCCATTATAAAAGCGCGGAGTGGCACCCCCCCCCCCCCTGGTGTGGCCCATTTTGTCCAATGCAAGGATTTCAGCTAAAAGTGCCAGTTTTCCACCACACGGTGATTAAAGTAGCGTGAATCGGTTTGTGCGCGAATTTCTATAGGTAATTTTATGTAGTTGTTAAGGTTGTGAAAACCTGGTTAGCACTGACAAACGCCAGCAAGTCTTTGCCAGTGTAACTGTCTCGAGCGTTGACCGTGGTGCACGCGACCAAGCAGGAAATTGCGGCAACCAGCTGCATACCGGTAGGAATTTCTCGATTCTCGGAGGAAGTTGCGATAGAACTGCCGCAGGTCGCTCGCTTCATTCGCTCGTGAGCCGTCTCAGCCAGTCGTTGGAGGCCGGGCAGTTTGCCATGGCGGCCTTTTTTGATATTGAGGGGGCATTTGACAATGTCCCCTTTCAAGCGATCTCGCAGGCGTTGCAGAGCCGCGCAACGCCGCCGGCCCTCGTCACCTGAGTGAAGAGAATGCTCAAGCAGCGCCAGGTCACGGCCACCATGGAGGACTGCTCGAAGGTAGTCAGCGTCCGGCGCGGCTGTCCCCAGGGGGGCGTCCTCTCGCCCCTTCTGTGGTCACTCGTGGTGGATAGTATTTTGGTGTCACTCGAACGCCAAGGCATTTTCGCTCAGATGTACTCTGACGACGGCGCCATTGTCGTCAGTGGCATGTGTCTCAGCACAATTTGTGCTTTGATACAGCAAGCGTTGCATTCCACAGACCGCTGATGCGGGGAGCGAGAGTTGGCCATCCAACCGGCCAAGACCGAATTGGTTCTATTTCACGCGGCGGCGGAAGCTGCAAGGCCTCCGCCTGCCAAAGCTGGGGAACACTCAGCTACAGCTGTCAAGTCAGGTCAAGTATCTGGGCGTCACGCTCGACGCCAAGCTTACATGGGCGGCGCACGTCTCAAGCAAAGCCGCCAAAGGAGTTCGCGCCTTCTGGCAGGTTATACCATGGCCTTCCATCTTTTGGCATGGTGGCGGCATGGCTGCCAACATTTCTTGAACATTCTCGTAAAATTTCTATGATTTTTTAGAATAAATCTAAAAAACGTGTATCTCCAAATTGGTCCTAAGAATGCTCAAAAATAATGTCGGCCCGATCCGTCAAGCCATAAAGGAGAAACGGTCCGTAACGGACGGACGGACAGACCGTTACGAATTTTTCCGTCCGTAAATGAACTCGCCGCGCTAACGCGCGGCGAAACAAAAGAAGCAGTATGACAAGAAAGCCAAAGAGCCTATACATTTCAAGCTGGACAATTAGTATTGATGAAAAACAACACACCAGGAAAGCCAGATAAAATCAATAAGTTTTGAGACAACTCCATTGGACCATACCGAATACAAAGCATCAAAGACACAGTGATCTTGCTGACCACCCTGAATATATCTGCAAGAAGCACTTCAACCAACACCAACAATATCATTCCCTTTCAAGAACCAAAAGTTGCATCTGCTCAACAAGTCAACAACAAACAATGATGCAACAAAATAATGCATGATACAGGACGCGTCGTTTCTGACGCGCCTCGCGCGTCTCCCTTATGTCAAGCGGTGGAGGCAAAACACCCACATTTGCAGACAGTACCATACAAAAATAAAAATTTAATTCGCCTGATCGCTGATTGTGCCTTCCCTTCGCCTGAATTTACAAAATCGCTGATAATTTCTTTCCCCTGATTCAATGCAACAAGAAAAAGAAAGAGGGTCCTTGTGAACCCCACCCTCGTTCTTTTGGCCCGAACTTTTTGGTGTTTGCTTTCGCTCACTGATCGCTTATTGTGCCTTCCCTTCGCCTGATCGCTGATTGTGCCTTCCCCTCGCCTGATCGCTGATTGTGCCTTCCCCTCGCCTGATCGCTGATTGTGCCTTCCCCTCGCCTGATCGCTGATTGTGCCTTCCCTTCGCCTGATCGCTGATTGTGCCTTCTCCCGCTTACTCCGCTGATGCTGCATCCTAACCCAGAAACCTGTGATTATTCATGCTCTGTTTATGTAACAATTGCACGAAGGTTGTCGGCTCAGTATTCAGTATTCAGTTTAAGTGGTATACGTAGCGTGTTACTGTCAGTGCCGACAGGCACGGAATTATGTAGGCAAGACGGGCGAGATAATAGGCTTGCGGGAGTTCCCAAGCAAACAAATCCGGCGGCGGCGGCAGGCCGTCAATTATTCCTCGTGCCTGAAGTGAAAGATAATCACGTGCTCAAATAGGTGGCGCGCCGCAGAGTGGAATTGTAGACGCCGAGAGCGACATGTTCGTCGCGCGGGTGCGCTTCTTGCTGGCCGTTTTCGGCCTTGCAGTGGTTGCGGCCGGAGAGCGGATGCGTCTCGCTCCGAGCGCTCTTCCCGGCGGCGGCGACGAGTTCGCTGCGCCCAGGATCTTCTACATCAGCGCGGCGCCGAATATGCCTCAAATCTACGCGTACTGCCATCCCAACTGCACGAGCGTGAAGCTGATCGACTTCAGGATCGAGGCGGTCCAGGGCAGCGACAGGGTCGTCTGCCGGCGACCCGACGTCTTCCCCGCTCCCTCGGGCCTCGGTCGGCTGTGGGACATCACGAGAACGATAGTGGAAACGAAAGGCGAGGATTACGTCCGCGGAGGACGGGCCATCGTCCGAGCAATTGTCGACGGTCGACCGGGCCGGGCGACGGCGTACATCCACGGGCGCAATCCCGCGGCGGAGGCCGTCAAAGCGCTGGCGGAGAGGCAGCCTGGCGCTCGCTGGTTCACCTACTACGTGGGCAAGCACGAGTCGGGCCCGGGAAGGCCGCGCCAGTTCAAGGACGGCCTGCCGCTGCGCAGCTACGACAAGGGCTTCGGCATCTACCAGCTGACGAAGCCGGCGCCCGACTGTCGGCAACTCTGGAACTGGAAGGCGAACGTCGTCAAAGGCTGCTCCAGGCTCTACGAATTCTACGGCGAAGCGCAGCGCTGGATGCGCAGGCAGCGATCGCAAGCCAAGGTTAGACAATCGTTTTGCGACGTCACGAATCGCAGCGGACGTCGTCGTCGTCTTTGTTCAGGGCGTGCCGGTGCCGGGCCGAACCGAAGGCAAGTGCTTCTTCAAGGCTGGCACTGGCAAGATCATCGAGGACGCCGTCACGCTGAAACTGTGCGTGGGCCCCACTCGTCGCCGCAGCTTTTGTTCGCCAATCAAACTTGACGACGCTCTTTGCAGGTACAACGGCGCGTCCAGGGGCCAGTACTGCGCTTGGGACAATGCACGCAGCCGGTGGAAGTTCAACCCCAAGAACAACAAGGGCTTCAACTACGTCAATCGGATCTGCAATGCGCTCCCATAGGAGCGGTCCGCCTCGCGACTCGCGACGTCGTGGACCAGTCCAATCCGGCTTAGGCTTAGAAAGACACAAAACGATGATTTTGATGAAAACAGGAGTATTTTAATACAGCGCAAGACAAGTAATAACGCAGGTCACGCAACTGCGTTACGTATGTATCAAACAATAATGTCACAACACACATGCAGATCCTGTCAATCATTTCCTCTAACAGATTTTGCGCAATATACCGCAAACCCTTTGATTAGCCCCTGGGGACCAATTGTTTCGTTTGAGCTCTAGGAGGGTGTATAATTGTAGGGGGGGGGGGGTCAAGTTATGTGGGGAGGGGGCTCATAAACTGGAAGTGTCGATGTGTGGGAAGCTTTGCGGGCGAAAAGGCGTGTGGAGGCGAGTTTTGAGAGAAAAAGACGCTGCGCACACACGTTGGTACACTCTAACACACTCTCACACAGTCTCACATGCACATTCATGCACATACATACGGTACACATACACACTACACATACGCGACCATACATACATACTGACCAGACATGGGAAATTTTGCCTTTCAGACGATGGTCCATTTAGAGAGGGTGTATATTTATAGGGGAGCTAATTATAGGGTTTACGGTATATCTGCTCTCAACAACATGGGGTCCAGTGTCGTCCAGTGTGCGTCGAATGTGTTGAGTGAATCGTCATTCGATCCGCTTCAAGCAGAAGACACGAGCACAGAGTTAGTGTTACAGAACCGACCATTTCTTGCCAGGCCAGACTTGTCAGTGCGTGTTGTTGTTTCTCTTATGCACTCAGCGCTCCCCATCACCGCCACTTCCTTTGCACAGGTGTATCATGAACTGTTCCCCATCTCATACCTATGCTTAGCGGCTGCACAGCGGGGTGGTGGGCTGGTGGCAGGTGTCATCACAAAGAAATAGGCAGGGAAATCGATCTTCTCTGACTCCTAGGTTCTCGGTTGTTGTTTAGGTGAGGTGCTTCTGAAACTCGGCCCAGTACTTGTTTGCCTGAGGCGAATCGAGAGCTTCCGCTCCACCGTTGTGCAGTCGGACGAAGCACTTGCAGCTCTGACGCTGCACCGGCTTGCAAGACGACTTGTGGCGCGCGTAGTAGAACTACATAGAAGTACTCATACCTGCGCTGACTCTGACTACTTTGACTGTTTAGGAAGATAGTAAGATACTGCATGTCTCCTTCCCACTCTGAACCTTGCCCATGAAAGGCACATGGCATAACATACCCCTCACCCCTGGGGGCACTATTGGAAGGGGGCTCTATACTTTTAACCTTGCCGTACCCTGGGGCACTATTGGAAGGGGCTTCTATTGGAGAATTTACGGTTGTTCTCAACTGCACTGAAACCACCCCCCCCCCCCTTCTCCCACCCCAATTCGCGCCCCCATAGTCTATACCCACACCCATCTACAAAGGATGTACGATGCAGGCACTAAGCGTGTGTTCCAATTCGAGCTTCAACTGCAAATCTGTGTACCGTAGTTTCTCATGTACATAGGTATGCACCAATGTCTGGAAAATTCCGTAGATGCTGCTTGGTTGTCGGGTATGATGTTAAAAACAATTTCTGATTGATTTCCCGGAATTCGTAAAAACAAAATGTACCTACTTACCAACCTGGGCAAAAAACCTTGACGAATGCACTTACCGCGCATCAAAAGCGAACTCGACGGCACCATTCTCCGAACGGGCCAACGCTGCCATTGACGTCAAGAACGTACTCCTGGCGCTCGTTCGGAGACGTTTCTAGTTCAACTGGTAGGGCCTTCATACTTGCGTCCGAGATAAGGACAAACGGAAGGATTAGCATAAGAGGAGAATCAAATTCTGTGTGTGCACAGTCTCCGCAATATTCATAGTTGGCCGCCGCAAGACATTTTCTGGGAAAAGAAAATGAAACGTTGCCTGCTGGTCGTGGCAGTGGTAGCGCTGCTGTGGCAGAGTCGTTCAGGCGACGCTTGTAGACCCAAGCCACGTACGTTCAGTATAGTTTCCCTTGGTGACGCCAAAATTCTTTTAAAAGTGCCTTATACAACGCAGTTTCTCTTGAAAAGGATATGACGTGATTTTCCGTTTAGCAAAGAACACTGAGCGCGTCGTGTTGACTGGCGGCACAAAGTCTGGGCCATACGGGGCCCTGTCCGACGCGGTGACGGTGCTCGACCTCGACGCGCAGAAGCTCGTCGATTACGGCGCCAAAATGCCAATAGTACGCAGACGCATACCTATGCGTAGCATTCGTTTCGGCGTAGCATTGTCACAACTGTACATATATGTGTACATACATGGCACTCGCTCGCTTGCAGTCAGTGGCAGGACATGCGACAGCCTCGATCGATGGCACGTTGATCGTCGCTGGAGGCTTTAGAGATTCTAAACCGGCCGAGTCCTACAAGACGTTCGTCATGCGAGGAGACGAAGTCACAGTGGGGGCGGACATGCCGACGTTGAACGCCACCACAGTGAGACACAGCGCCCTGATTGGTGCGAGAGTGCCCACCATCACTTTGGGTGTTGATGACCGAGGGTTGACGGCAGTGATATTGCTTGCAGGAGATGTCCTGTACCTGTGCGGCAACAGGATCCCACACGCAGACTTTGACCCCGTGTGTCACAGCTACTCTGTCGGCCAAGACCAGTGGTCGCTGCTGAGCGCCAAGCTTCCCGCCGTCCTCAGTCGTGCACTGATGTCGATGGCGACCGATGGCGAACGCTATCTCTACATCGTCTTCGCAACCGGCAAGGACCATGGAGGCGGAAATGGAAAGCGGACCGGCTTCGGCTCGGCCCTTCATCGACTTCAACATGGGTCTCCAACCTTGGGAATTGCTGCACTTGCGTGAAGGTAACAATACCGCCAGCGCGTTCCGTATAGGCTCGCCGAGCGCCGCCATGTGAAAGCGCTGCTCAAAGGAGCGTCGCAGTTCGTGGTGTACCGACTCGACACGCGGCGGCCGGAGGCCGAGTGGACGCTCGAGAGCAGCGTTGGCCAGGACGCTCCGATGTCTCCTCTTGCAATTCGCAGCCCATTGTGCAGTTGCGCGGACCCGTGCACACATTTGCAGATTCGTCCAAAGCAGCGTCTTCGTTCCGTCGACCGGCCAGCTGCTGGTGTGCGGGTTAGGGATGCGGGACAAAGATTTGGTTACAATCTGCGCCACGTACCAGCCCGAGACCAAGCAGTGGAGCAGAGCGCCTTCGCCTAATGGGTCGTCGCTGGACGCGTTGGTGCAGCTGATCCACTGCGACGGCCGCGTCTTCCTCTTCCGTCCACTGACTCTCGAGGATGGTCTTTCCAAGCTGGAGACGCTCCAAGATGGCGCAGACGCGTGGACGACGCCTGAGGTGGCCAGCGCCATAAAGGGCTCCTTCTTTGGCTCCGCGTGCGTCGACTTCGCCCGGCAGTGATGGCTGCGGCGTCTCGGGCGGGCGCACAAGAGACACCGCTCAATAGGCATTCCTCGACGACACCCTACCATTCACTGGCCAAGCAAACGCACCGGCAGATACCACAAATTATTCGCGTTGATGATTGGTGGCGTGTTCTTTTCCGTTCACCCTTGTGCGGCTGGTCACAGCAATTTGCATCCTCCGAGACACTTGCCGGCAGCTGTACATATAGCGGTCGGAGCCGTCCAGCTGCAGGAAAAGTCACTATTGCAGCCGACGCCCCTCCCCAAGCCCCTAACGACAGCAACACTCAGAATGCGGACATTTTTGGAGTGCGCATCCAACTCGCCCGAATGTGCATGTACCAGAAAAGTGTCCGTATCCCTGGGTATTATGGGCGCCCCCGAAGACTGAGGGGCCCAGGGTATGGATACTTTTACGGCATTGTACATTCTAGTCCCACCTCACACACAAAAGCACAACTCAAGCATTGGTCGAGGTGGTCCCACCCAAACTACCCCTGGGCCACTGCGGTCAACATCGGACGGGCGAGGAAGAGCGTACAACGACACACAACCCGCACCTCCCAGTTCCCTCACATGAATAGTTAGCTAATGTACAATAGGTGCTTACTGTAGATTCAGCGCAGGCACATACGCCACGATTCTTTGCGCACGTTTCTACACGGTACCAGACAATTCTTTCGGTAGCGCAAGGCCAAGGCTGCTCCGTACTGGCAAGGCGTACGATTTGTTCCTTAATTTTCCACGCGGCCGATTCCATTGTGCGGGCGGGCGGTCGGAGGCGTCTTCGCTTGACAAATTGCGGTATAGATAGAGAGAGCGTCGACAGCTCATCATGAGTGCTGGCGGCAGACGCGTTTCGCTTCGCTACAGAATACAATGCCCCGGCGGAAGGGATCAAAGAAATTGACGCGAAAAGACGACGCTCTTTTTGGCAGAGTGGCCCATTCCCAATTGCTGTCGCCACCCCTCCCAGCCCTTCTCTGTTCTGTCCATCTTGCAAAGAGCCCGTTATTACAACGCCGGATTGGACTGGATTATGGAGGTCACACCGGTGGGTGGGCGCAGAAGGCAGCCCCTACAGCCAGATTTCACCCACCTAAAGACGAAATCCTATGTTGCTGTGTTGGCACAGGTACACTGTATCTAGCTGCCCGGTCGTTAACTGCCCGGCAATTTTAGTATAATTCAAGCTACACTCCAAGCTGTTGTGAGGGGTTAAAGTACATCCGGCAAATTGTGGTTTGCTGCGTTGTGTGGCCTGTTAGCGGTGCTTGTTGTTAGAACTATACTGTTTTCTGTAAACCATCGTCCATATTTAACGACTCTGCGTCTTCTACTATTCTTGGAATTACTGAACCCTTGCCTGCCGTTTTTTGCCGCTAACATTTAGTTGTTACACGGAAAATTGCGTAAATTGCAAAAAAAAACAGCTGTATCAACTGTTCGTTTGGGCAACTTCCTGTTTTGAACAGCTCTAGTGCTCGTTTTTTCCTTATCATCAAACGGTCTAGGTGCGTTTTATGGTGCCAGCTTGGATTACGCCTTTGATTCCTTCTCTTGGTGAAGAGCTTTTGCTTTTGGGCTTTTGATGTAACTGGTGTTGACAACACCGCGATTTCTGATACAGATACAGTAGGTAGAGTGCGTTCCAATTTCTTGTTTTAGCCCGAATTTTGAGCCTCTATCCTAACGGGAAAGCTGACGCTCTTTGACAAGTTCTTGCCTTACAGGCATTGCTTTCTGATGTACACTCTATTCTTGCGATTTACAGCTTGCTGTGGAAGGAAAGTAGTGTGAGCTGAGACCGGAGAGAGTGTAGGGGCGTTGGCGAATGGGCGCCCCTTCAAAACTCAGTTGGGATTCAATTAGGAGAGGAAGGCCGTCGACGTTGGTCCAAACGAGGCGCCGTGACTGCCTGTGTCGCCTTCTGCGACGCCCCCTTCCGAGTTTCACTCTAGCGCCACTGATTTGTTACTTTGTACGTACTCTTGGTCAGCCTGACACTCTTTTGCTGGTCAACGCGCTGATGTGAGTACTCGAACAGCGAACACTCAGTGCTCGGTACTCCGACACTGGCGGTCTATCCTGTGCTCCAAATTGCCCGTTTCCATGACTCGAAGTATTGATGGCGTAATTGCGCAAGCTTCGTTGTTGGCCACGCGAGTGGACAGGGCGTTGCGCAGACGATGTAGCGAAACGTGGGTGTACGGGTAGTACACGACGTATGTACATGACTGTTCAATGCGTCCGCCGTTTGTACAAACGTCCCGTCGTCGTCGTCGTTCATTTGTTTTTCAACCTCGCGGGGTATGCACCGCCAAGCGGAACATGTGGTTGCCCCGGCCCCGCGTTTTTCCGGCCGACTTGTTCGCCTGCTGCTGGGGTCAGGGGGGGGGGCAGATGCGTCGCCGGTGGCGGCGTCGGCGCCGATCAAACGCGCCCCTTTCCTCTCTCGCACTCATCCCGCTTTACAAAACCCTTCTAATTGGTTGCTGCCTGCCTTCGCGTGGGTCATCATTGTGTGTCTTTGTGCGGCGGCAGCGCACGCGCCCGCCCGCCCGCACGCCGCCCATGGCTTCTGTTTGCACAGCGCGCGCCATGCAGGCAGTGGACTTTGGCTTTGTTACTGCAGCGACTCAGCCCCTCTTAGGAGCGAAAGTATGTGAGAGTGTGAGGCGAAGAGAGTGAGGCGCAAGGAGATCTGAGCGCCAAAGGCGACAGGGCAATCGGCGGTCTCTTTGAACCACCAGCAGAGACCGACTGCTAATGAGCGCAATATTGCCATGTACTACTGTACATTGTAATGAAACGCTCCATTGTTCCATTCCATTGACTTTGCCAGTTTGGCTCTACTCCACGATGGCACTAAATCTAAATATGCGCAGTGTTACAGTACCCGCTTTTTGCATGTTTCTGACGTCTCGTTTCTGACGAACCTCGCGCGTCTCTCGGGTGTCAAGCGGTGGAGGCAAAACACCCACATTTGCAGACAGTACCATACAAAAATAAAAATTTAATTTTTCTGTGAACAATTCTGCACATTTTTCTTTAGTTTACAAAAATACGTATAATTTCTACCAATCGATTCAATGTACCTGAGGGTCGGGTTCATCTGGGCTGGTGGGTGACAAATTTGACCCGGGTATGTCGCTTGAAAGCGTGCACTCTCCTCTGTCACTCGTTATCTTCCTGGGGCTATTTTCTTTGTTCTTGGATATTTATAGGACGAACTGCCAAGCCGAAGCCCCCGGCAGCCACATTTACCTCTGTTCCTCTTTTATCCAAGCTTTAAGTGCTGCGCTGTGCTGGAAGCTGCAAATGTCGCGATTTCGTTTTTTTTTAATGTGCCACAATTCTCAGACATTTCTACAGAGTATCCCCCGTACGCTACGAACAGCTACAAATTATTTATTGGCCATAGCGGCGGCGGACGACGCAATCAGTCGCTGCTGGTTTCACTCGGTTAGGCGGCGTGAAAAACAATTTAGCCTCATCAATCGGCCGTCCGTGTCCGTCTGTCGACGACGACGACGACAATTCGATTGAGGCCCTCTCCACCGCGCGCGCGCGCGCGCGCACAAAGCGTCGCTAATTTCGAGTAGTCGGAGCCGCTGTCGGCGAATACGCAACGCCGCTGCGGGTGGTTGGTGGTGCCGGTGGATGTTTGGCGTCGTCGACTGGTGTCGGCAGGCTCGTTTGTCGTCAATTTGCCGTCCAAATTTCCTTTCCATCAGCTCGGCACCGCCGCGCTCTCGACGCCGACGATATTGGCTCGCTCATGCAGCCCTCTCGAGTGGACCTTCGCGTTGTCAGCCATCCCCCTGTCACGCCCCGTCCCCCCCCCCCACCCTCCAACAGAGAGGAAGGCAGGGAAGTGGGGGTAGTGGGCAGAGCGCATCCGTTTTCACGGCCGACCGGAGAGGGCGTCCGCGTCCGTCGGCAGCGCCTCGTCAGAGATCATGTCTTGTCGGAGCCCTTTGCTCTCGCCGCCCCACCATTTCCTGCCAGCCGCTGATCAGAAAATTTTCGGTTACAACCGGGCATGCACCCCTGTTGGAGCTGGTGGCGGCCGGCCGTAGAATGCCCACCTACTGGTCTGGCGCCTCGGAGCATCAGTTGTGCCTGCTAGGCAAAAATTGCAAAATTTCTAAGCAGTTCAGTATGCGTCTATGGCCTGGCCGGGCCTAGTAGCTCAGGGAGCAATGGTTTGTCGTGATCCGTCTAAGGCCCTGTGTGTCACGCAATCGTTGTGCGTTCATTCGAAATGCACCGCTGGGAGCGGCTGGCTGCACGCGCCACCCACTCAGAGCGCTTGTTTGCTTTCGGTCGACGCTAATTGAGCGCTCCCTTGGGATCGGATTCGGCGTAGGCCGCTCCATTTACGATTCCCCTTCAGCAGAGAAGGAAATCGCTTCTCGTGAGTCGTAAAACCCGGCGTTTATGTATTTCTCTGCTTACAGCGTGGTTGTTGCGCGGCAACGCACACAGCGCACTGCTCCATTTTTACCAGCATGTCTCGCTCATATGTCGGTTGGGCTCCTGCGCCCGTATTATTGTATTCGATCGATCGATCAAGTGACTTTTCTCCACGTCTCCATGACTGATCGCTGCGGCTGCGCCTCTCTCGACTGTACGTCGACAGTGGCGCCGACAGCGTCGGCGTTTGTTTGAGCAGGCGCGGACGAAGGCAGTGAGTGGGCACTGTCCGTCCCCGCGTTCTAGGGGTCGAGTACGCGCCACTGTCCACCTGCTGCCACTCGCTTCACCGCGACGAGCGGAAAATTGGCAATCAATCAGCGATTCCTCTCTTCTCTCCTGTAGAGCTGACCTCGGGCGCCCAATCGACCATTTTGTCATACTCTCACGCGTCAGCAGCATCCCTCCCCCCTCCCTCGACTGACAATAGCAAGAAGTGAGAGGAGGAAAAGGAGAAATCCGATTATTTGGAATCCTCGCGGGCGGCGGGCGCTCGCCCGTCGACACGCAACTTTGCGCATGAGCCTAAGGGATGGAGGGAGGGAGACGGTTGGTGTCGACAATTCGAATGCCGCGCAATCGTTCGGGCGGGCGACGGTGCGGGCCGCGCATCTGTGGAAGACGAGGGCTGACCGATTGCGTCTCGGTGGCAGCACGGGCACTTCTCATCCCCCCCCCCTCTCCTTCTCTGCTCACTTCGTCAACTCGTCAATCGGAAGGAACGCTCTCGGGATTCGGTTGACGGCCGCGCTTTCTCAATTCGCCCTTTCTAGCCGTCGGTCGGTCAGCCGACGCCAAAGCCCTCCTCGCCGGGGGAGCTGACAGAGCGGGTCGACGACCAGTAGTTGACTCGGTCTTTGTCTCCCGCCGAGTTTCTTTCGCGTCCGTCAACCGCGCAGGTAGCGAGCCGGCGCCGTCACCGTCGCCGCTCGGATTAGAGTGAAGACAGTCGGACGGCCGACTGTTTACGATGAGCGCCGAGGCAAATATTGACACTCGGCGGACGGGGGCGGCTCGTCTGGAGGCTACTGCAGAATCAGCCCTCCATACCCTCTGTGTATTGTATAGTCGGCTGTGTGTGTGTGTCGAGCGTCCATTCGCGACAGACTGTAAGGTCTGAAAGGAGTAGACAGTGAACTGTCACTTTTGAGAGGCGCAGCAATAGCACCTCTGCTCATGCTGCTTTGTCTTTAGTCGAACGTGGGCCGTGATAAACAGTGCACCTATGCAGCATTGTACTATTGTTGTAAGAGTACACTGCTGCCTGTTCACGCATGTGCCTGTATGAGCTTTTTTAGAATGATAGAGACTTCTGATTGTCAACGTGGTGTTGCCTTGCCTGCAACAATTCATAATGTACTTTCCCCAAACGAGTTCCGCTTGATCGCCCAGACAGCTCCTCATTAGCGCCGCTTACGCGTTTTCCGCTAATCGGAGTGTTATTCATAGAACAGGCTTTGTTCAACAAGGCGTGGCTTGGGACCGCACGCTCCGCAGCTGTGGCGCGCCCCACATTTAGTGCGTATAGACTGTAGGTCATTGGGCCTGCGTCCGTGCAGTGCAGCGCCAATTAGTAAATTAGCGTGGCGTGGGTCTCCGATGGGCCGGAAGCGTGGAGGGTCACTCGGCGCGCCCCTTCAGTCGACGGGTGCCCACTTACCCGTCCCATTGTCTAGCGCCAACTGTTCCGCTGCTGCTGCTGCCGCAGACGTTTCCCCTCTGGCAAAGACAACCGCCTCGTCCTCGCCGTGTCTTCTTCGGGCGTAATTAGAGACGCACGCAACTGCCACAGGTGATTGGGCCTGCCACAGGTGACCTCGCATTGTTCGCCATGTAAGACAATGCGCAATTGTCCCGTAAGAAGACTAAATGGGCGTGGCTAAATCTGCTCTCGAACCTCGAACCCTTCCCCCCAGGAGCTTCTCCAATTGCCCGGAACGTCTTATTCTTTTTACGGCCACCAGACTAGTGAGGAGGTCGCAATTTATTTGCGCCTCCGTCTGCCCCGCCCTAATCGCATTTCCATTAGAATTGTAGGCGCGTTGCTTCTTCTGTTGTGTCGATGAGACGACGAAAGCATCGTCGGCGGCGCCGTCGTCGTCCGCGCGGGACGTCCACTCGAGCGACCGACGCGTCGTTGCCTCTCTCGTTTACGACCAGCGGTCGCGGCTCCTTGCCCAAGTGCTCCGCGCATTGTCCACGCGCTGCAGTTGACGCGTCGACAGTGGGTGGACGGACGGGTGGCCACTGGTGATGATGCCAGCCCACTTCAGTGCTCCTCACCCAACCCAGGCCTCAATGACCAGCTCAGCGAGGACCGCTGTCCCTGCGGCAGCGGCGCTTGTAAATCGGAGGAGTGCGAGGGAGGGAGAACCGGATGGACGGCGGTCAAGTGGCCGCTCCTCCTCAGCCCCCATGCTCGCCTCACTCAGTCTCACGCACAGATGATCGGTCGCGAGCCTTTTATGTGCGCGCGTTTACGGCTCCTGCGCCCTTCAGGGGAAATTAAGGTGGCTGCGCTTGCGCTGCCCGGAGCACAGGATCATCATGCTGTATGAGGTTTCTGGTTTGCTCTGGACGCGTCCTGCGCATTGACCCTCGCTCGGCTTTTGTTGGACAGGAACTCTAGATAGACCTACATAGGTAGTGTAGATTGCGAGTAGCAAGTGCAAAACGGCTACATTCACTGAGACTCGTTGCTATTTCAGAACACTTGGAACGATGTCCTTCGGGCGACAAATCTTGCTCATCGCTCTCAGTTTCCTCGCACTGGCGGCTGGACAGGATTGCTTCCACGGCTGTGTCTGCGCGAGACTGGAAGTCGAGTGCTCGTCGACGCCGTCGGAGATCGGAGGGCCGCCGGCGCTGACGTCGGTGCCGCTGTTCTTCGACCCGCGGCTGCGACGGCTCTCTCTGCGCGGCCAGGCGCTCACGGAGCTGTCGGCCGCGGAGCTGGGCGTGTACCCGCGCCTCGAGGCGCTCGACGTGGGCGCCAACCGCCTCTACGCGCTGCCCGCCGACGGCGCCTTCGCCGCGCTGCCGCTGCTCCGCTCGCTGCGCCTCGACGGCAACGGACTCGTGACGCTGCCCACGCAGGCCTTCCGCGGCCTCTTCCGCCTGCGCGCGCTCGACCTCAGCGCCAACGCCCTACTCCACCTGCCCACTTCGGCCTTCGTCGACGCGGCCGCCCTGCGCGAGCTGAACGTCTCGCGCAACGCCATACGACGCGTCTCGGCGGGCGCGCTCACCGGTCTCCGCCGACTGCGCCGACTCGACCTCTCGCGCAACCGACTCGGCCGTTTGCCCGTGCACGCGCTCGCCGACGCCACGGCCCTCGTCGAGCTCGACATCTCCCACAACCGGCTGAGAGACCTGCCCGCCCAAAGCTTTGCGAAGCTCGCAAAACTGGAGACGCTAGACCTAAGCGGCAACGCGCTCGTCGCCATCCACGCAAACGCCTTCGACGGACTGAGAAGCCTTAAGTCGCTGAATCTCAAGGGCAATCGATTGACACTCCTGCCGACACTCGCCTTCCGACAGCTGACGCAGCTGGAGACCCTCGACGTCGGCGCCAACGACTTTGAAGTGGTGCCCACCAGCGCTTTTGAAGGTTTGTTGTGCCTCCATCTTTGCCTTCATAATTGTGGCGGCTTTTTCACACGTCACAAAAATTTCTACGGTTCCAGGACTTCGTTCACTGCGCGAGCTGAGCGTTTCCGACTGCGCTCGCGTTCGAACAGTCGAGCTGAATGGCTTCTCGGGTCTCTCGTCGCTGGAGACGCTGTCGATGGCGCGCTGCCCACAACTCTCTTCCATCGACGCCCGCGCATTCGAGCTGCAGTCGACGAGCCGACTTCGACACGTCGATCTCTCCGACAACGCGCTGTCGACGCTGCCGTTCGCTGTGCTGCCCTGGACGCGGCTCCACCTCCTCCGTCTCGGCGGCAATCCCTGGCACTGCGGCTGCGCCGCTCTCTGGATGGTCGACTTGCTCGGCGGCGCGTCGACACCGGCCGACGAACTGCCCGTCTGCGCGACGCCCAAGGATGTCATTGGCAAGGCGGTGACAGCGCTGTCGGCGGAGGACATGGACTGCGCGCCGCAGCTGCAGCTGCTGGAGACGCCCGAAGTCTCTCTGCTGCTCGTCGGCGCCGCAGTCCTCCTGCTGCTCCTGCTGCTGACGGTGCTGTGGCTGCGCTGTCGGCGGCGTCGACAGCAGCGGCTCCAGTCGACAGCCTCGGTGGACAGCTCCGTCTACTCAGCGTCGGACGGCGCCGACTCGGCCTCGTCGCGTCGTCAGCTGCTGCTCTACCAGACGCTCCAGGCGCAGCTGCTGCACTCGGAAAAGTCGGGGAACATTCTCGGCGGATGGACGAAGCCGACTGTCGACGTCCGCCAGCCCTGCAGAACTGTCGACAGCAGAAACTTCAGGGTCATCGCGAGGCATCCCGTACCAATCTCGGAACTGTGATTTCTTTTCTACATTGTCCACGTCTGTGCGCTGTCCAAGCGTCTCTGTGCAATGCTCGACATGACTGGTGCTCTGCATAAACTTTTTTGAAAAAACTTTTTTGAAACTTTTTGAAAAAAAAACACAGCCCAGGCCCGTTGACAACGAACGATTGGGCCAGCCAGTATCACATCGCCGTTCTTTTCCCCACGAGGAGCTCACCTTTCTCAGGAGTAGGGAGCGTCGCCCAAACAACGAGATCGTTCATCAATTGCCCTAGAATATTAGTAACTCAGTGGTACCTACCGGTACATATATGTAGGTTTAACGTTTTTTTGTACCCTTTATATACTGTGGCGGGGGATGAACCCAGGAGCACAGGAGCGCGCGCTGAGAAGACGTCCTACACTACTCAGCTAGTCAAGTTCAAGCTCTCAAGATGCCTGCTCAGCATGCTTGCGTGCCAATGCCAAGCTTGTGCTGTTTGCTCATAACAATCAGCTGATGATCAACGTGAAGCTAGACCAGTATGGTTTTCCGGAGTTGCCCCCGGTTCCACTTGTCTGAGAGTGTCGTGTCTGAACTCTGGCTGCGCAACTGACAGAAGGGGCGCAAATCTTGATTGACCTTCGCCACCTTTGAAGGTTTGCATTCACTATGAAAGCGAAGCGAAGCGAAGGATTTGCCTTCATCAATCGATGGCAATGCTATACCCATGGCACAGATACACCACCCACTATGTGTGTACCTTTCTTGTCAGCCACTCACGCATCTGTCATTCAGCCAACAAATAGCACATGTACCATACATAGCTGCATACTAATGACCTACCCGTTAATACAATGTAGCACATTTCATTGCTCTCATGTCCCGTTCTAATGCTTTGCATGTCGTGGTGACAACACATTTTTGCTCATTGCTGCACGAAAATAGCTACACTTGTATAGCTGACGTGGGCCAACCCATGCATTGCAATCAGTATAGTGAGAAAACAAAAGATAATCTGTAAAAAAGCCTCAGCATGTC
>JASAMY010003351.1:0-41500 GCA_030248085.1 Paralinhomoeus sp. GSCO2_6 | reverse complement strand
TTAAGGCATGCCCCTCTGATTTCTGGCCACTTCCACATTGTAGCTGATCAACTTCAGTTTGAACAAACCATGTATTAAATCGAACCAAGCACAGCAACCGTTACATATTCGGCGTTTGTTGTGCGAGCCACGATGGAAATAAATGTGCCACCCAGAACTCACCGACTGGAACTGGCTGACATTTTACACAGATTGGATGTGAGAAATAAGCACATGCACACGTATGCATGCGCGCACGCACGCACGCACGCACGCACGCACGCACGCACGCACGCACGCACGCACGCACGCACGCACGCACGCACGCACGCACGCAAGCACGCACGCACGCGCGCAGCACACATGCATGCACGCAGCACACACGCGCGCATTAGGGCATTACATGGCTGGGGGCACATCACAAATGTTGGACGAACAGTTCTCGTCATTGGTGTAATGCCAGAAGGGAACTGGAGCCAGGTTTTGTAGTACGTATTATGTCTCGCCTACACATCACCAACTGTACATCGTTACCAAGCCCACATGCAACCAACCTTAGCACTGGAAGACATTCTTTGGGCAGTGTTAGGTTCATGGTAATGAGCAATACTAACGACTTGTTAGAGAAGAGATTTGAGTTGATGGAACGCTTGGTTCTTGGGCTTGACTGAGTGACATGGCTCACACAAAAAAACGACCAATATGTGACGTGTTGCTGCGTTTGGTTCAGATTTAGTACATGATTTGTTCCAAACTGAAGTTGATCAGCCAACAATGTGGAAGTGGCCAGAAATCAGAGGGGCATGCCTTAATAACTTGCTCTTTTTCAAACTGGGCTTCAACACAAGAGCGTCACATATTACCTTTTGCAGCCACCTGGAAATTTTTCCTTAATACAGTGTTTTTTCGTAAGACAAAAGGTTATCATTGCCATAAACACACGCACGCACGTACGCGCACGCTCGCACGCACGCGCGCATTAAGGATGCCTAGACACTCATTTTCCAAATTTGACAGTTTTACAGAAAAAAAGCCGCAGGTACAAGTAATGCAGCCCCACCAGCATGCATGTGTGTGTGCGCGCATGTGGCTTTTCTCACCCACACAGATAGGTGGATCCTGCCCAAATGGTTGAGCATTTCCAATTGCCAGTTCCTGGTTGCCATCAGTTGTACACTGACCACGCAACATCACCCGAGTGGGTGAAATTGTTCAGCGAGCTTGGCAGCAGGAACATGGCAATTCCAAAGGGATGGCCCAATTCTGTGTGGCCCAATTTTGTTGACCAATCTGGCGGTCTCCTCTCATTGCTTCTCAACGTGAGTGTGTAGTGCTGAATGGCTCCTAGCAGTAGTGATACTTTGTTACATTTCTCCAGTTAGCATATTCTCCTTCTATTCACTTGTCGTTTTTTGCCAGGCACCGACTCGTTCATGGCCCCAGTGCCATCCATTGAGCCTAGTGCCTGCTCCTACTAGGGTTTCGATAGAAAGGCCCAGTGTTGTGCACAATTGAGTCCTCAATAGGATCATGTGCCACCTACTTCCCTACTCCATCCATCGTTCTCATTCTTCTTGGATCGGTGTCTTTAATGGTGTCTTTAGTCTTTAATGGCTCCTAGTGATGCTTTGTAACATTTCTCCACTTAGCATATTCTCCTTCTAAGCAGTCGGTCCACCACACTGCAAACCAGGTCAATCATGCACATTTTCTACTTGTGTTGGCAGTCTGAGTCTCCAGGCTCATGCAACATATGAGCCTGGGACTATGGGAGGGTGATACAAGAGTATGTAGTAGCATATAGGTATGAAGGTTGCTCGCCAACAGAGGTGCTCAGCGTTTATATTATTGTCCCCCAATGTAGAATGCTTTGGAAAGCCTACAGATGGAAAGCAATTCAAAGATTCAATAATCTGCACTGGGAGAAGTGGTTACATGTTCGGGGTCAAACCCTGACGCACTGACCTTGATAGGACAGCTCTGCCGCATGTTACTCGGCGAATGGTTTGATGTGCGCGGGCGCGTGTGATGGCTCAATGGAATGCGCTCGACGCCGATATTGTTCTGGGTGGGTTGAATTGTTTGGATTTGCCGTATGCAAATGCATACAGTCATCGCAGTACATTGGTGCATACGTGCGTGCGTGCCTGCGTGATTGTACGTGCGTGCGTGCGTGCGTTGCGGTGCGTGCGTGCATGCGTGCGCTTTGGTACGTGCGTGCGTGCGTGCGTGCGTGCGTGCGTGCGTGCGCGCGTTGCGGTGCGTGCGTGCGCTTTGGTACGTGCGTGCGTGCGTTTCGGTGCGTGAGTGAGTGCGTGCGTGCGTTGCGTTGCGTTGCGTGCGTGCGTGCGTGCGCTTTGGTACGTGCGTGCGTGCGTGCGTGCGTTTAGGTGCGTGCGTGAGTGAGTGCGTGCCTGCGTATTAGTGTTAGTGCGTGCGTGCGTGCGTGCGTTTCGGTGCGTGCGTGCGTGTGTGCGTGCGTGCCTGCTGACTGTCTCTCAGACTGTTTGAGTGGTGGGAACATACGTGTAACCGGCTTTGTGAAATGGGGGAGGAGCGCGGGGGAGCGGTGTGGGGTCGGTGGGGGGGGGGGGTAGGGGGGGGGGGGTGGAGATGAGCGAACTTTCGACAGTAGGGGTGTTAAACACCCCCCCCCCCGCTTAAAATGTATGGGTGGAATGCACTAAAATGTTTCCATTTAATTCTTGGTGATGTAAGCCAAAAAAATGTCATTGTAACCTTCCCCACGAACGCCCCAACTTCTGACTCAGAACTGTATCAACTGGGGCAAGAGTGAGAACACGGTCCTAAGGTACATCTGTGCACTACTCGTGTCCCAAATACGCTCCCTGGACGAGACGTACACGTAAACTCCTTCATTGCCCGGTCCCAAGCTGGGGATGAGAAAGGAGGAGGGTTGGGGGTGGGGTCAGCGGGTCCATCCCTGTAACAACTGCCGGATCCAGGATTTTCTGACAGAGGGGGGAGAAGGTAAACTTCTTTTCACCACACAAACTACACTACTGTGGAATAAACAAAAATGACGGTTTTTTAGCACCTTTCGAATCAAACGTGAGTTGGAAGAGAACCACAGCGCCGCAGGCGAAAATTTTGCGCTTTTGAGTGCCTTAATTGAAGGAAAACGTAAATATCTGCCTATTTCCCCTCTGTGCTCGCCCTTCTTTCCTGCTTTTCCCCTGATCTCTCCCCCTCCTTCCCCCAAATCTGAGCTGACAGGAGGGGGAGACCCCCCTCTCCCCCTGTCTGGATCCGCTAGTGCCCTGTAAAAACTTGTGGTCCGAGGCTGGCAACGGCCCCCGAACGCACGAGCGTATCATTATATCAAGTGTAAAGCTGACCAAAACCATTACGTGCATGGATGGCTATATGGTACGTTTCACTAACTTGGTCTCAGCGGGACGTTGCTCAGTCGAGTGCGAGCGAGAGAACTTTGTTCAGACAGTATTAAATTCGGAGCGCTTGTGGCGTCGCGGCCGCAGCGACCGCCTTTTCAAGAAGCGCGTCAACAAGGCCGCGTGATTCGCAGCCTCGGCACAGGGCGCGTTGTTCCACCCGGCCGCGTCTCTTCTCACGCGGCCGGCGGCGACGACGACGACGACGACGACCGGAGCATGACGAACGCGACTGACTGCCGACTGACTGCGGATGCAACTGCTGCTACGACGCGCTGCTGCTGAGGCAGCGATGGCGCCACCTCGCTTCGCTCGCGCAGTCGCCGACGACTTGACAGCTGCGCACCAATCGACCGCCGCGCGGAGGCGTCTGGAGGGGGGGGGGGGTGATGGAATTGCACCGAAAGTTTTACTCTTCTTTGGGACGAATGAACTCGAGTTGGCAGGGTCGGATCAACAACGTCGATGACTAGCGCAGCTAAAACTGTTCTTATACAACAAAAGAATTCTGACATTTGCATTCAATGTGATTACCTAATCACGCGCACACACGATTCTGACAATTGTATCCGTAATCACGAGATACGGTATAGGTACTCTACAAACAGTCATCATGAGGTTGAAGCAATAGAAGCCCGCAACACTGTACTAGTGTTCTAAAAGTTATACAAGTTGTGGAAGCTTTTCTTACAAATTAACTGTTCTGCAGGCGACAATTTTGCCATTTCTGTTTCTCAAGTCCTTCTAAGAATGCCAGGATTTGATTCTTCCTTAAAATTGACTCTAATATGTGTTGTAATTAGAGTTGGGCGCTTGAAAAATACGTGTATTTTTTGAAATGATACATCGCCGCCTGCATCTTATTTTTAAAAAACGCGGTCGTAGTCGTAATCATAAGATCATAGTCGTAAATCAGAGTCGTAAGCCTGTATTTTGTTGGGTCAACCTGCAATTATATAATCAACTTTGTTGTTAATCAATGTACCCTACATTGAAGAGCATATGTGACTTGTGTGGGTGTGTTGACTTACCAAAAGGCGAGTTGTTTTACATCACATATCCTTATACGATGCTTAGATTTCGCCTACGGTAGGTTTCGGATGCAGACCAACCAATTCTGCTAGGTTTTTTGCTAGCTTTTCTCCGCGCCCTGCGTCGCGTTCTTAGCTGCGTGCCCTCCATTGCTCACTTTGTTGGAGGCCAAATCTCCGGGTCGCTCATTACTCCGGGTACGCACCACTCACCCTCACACACGTACAGTACGCAGACACCCCCCCCCTACACGTCCACTTTTGTGTTTGCGCAGTTTTACAACGTTTGACCTACTTTATGTACCGATTTCTAAGCTTTGGCCTTTGGGGCCGCGCACGCCTTCGGGCGAGCCGCGCACTCGGGCGAACCGCGCAGCGCAGCGGCGAGCACGTCGCGCCGCTCGCGTCGCGAGCGGCGAAGCGGCGAGCGCGCTTGTCCATAATATCCGTGGACAAGTGGGCACGTAGGCGCAGCGGAACCAGATGGCCCGCCTTCAACAAAGCGCTCGTCGCTACGGCGTCACGATGAAAGTTGGGAGTTGGCAAGCTGCCGACGTATCATGGAAGTTTGGGCGGCGACTTTACCGTGTCCAAAGGAATCTGTTAAAGAAATCCAGGAAGTCTACACTGTTCAAAACCTGCCGAAGCACTTGTGTGGGGGAGTAAATTTTTTCTAACTCGGGAGTAGTTTTCATGTGAAATTCACTCGCATGTTGAGGTACGGTAGATCCTACGAGGGAGTAAATTTTTTACCACACCGGGACACTTTCGAAAGGTAGTTGCGTAATTTAGCTCTCTTCTATGACTATTTAGGTCTGTCTATTTACGTCTCCTGTGTCCGACTGTCGATTACGCAATGCAGCGAACCCGTCATCCGACTCCTCTGCATCGCCCCCGCCCTTCCCACATCCGCCAATTGAATGCGGTTCCGCAATGGAATGTGTGCTTCGGCTGCGTAGAGGAGAGGGGGCAGACAGAGTCAATTGTTCTAAACCCCATTGCTTTCTCAGCCACCACAGTACCAAAATACAGTGTGTACTCTGTGTTGTACTTGTTCAGTAGTCCGGACGCAATTGCGTTGCAGGATGAGAACTCTCGCGACATCCGCAGCTAGACTAACACGCCCCCCAATAGAAGCGTCATTCAAAAGGAGAGTCCCGCCCGCAAAAAAATCACTTGCATGTATTACGCCACAAAAGGAGAAAACTAGAAAGCACTCGTAGAACCAAGACAGAGAGTATGAAGTCAGTCACGCCTTTGTTGGTCATGCTGCTTATGAGCGCATTCCTGCTGCTGACAGTGGAAGTGACGAGGGCCAAGAGTGTGCCGTTCAACGTTGACGTCTGCGTCAACGCGATGGCGTGGCAAGAGTCGAACAACGGAAAGAACAAGAAGATGTTGGCAGCGAAGCACCACTGCAACCGCGACCCCTTCAAGAAGGCGGATAAATACATCTCCTGCGGCGTCTTCCAAATCCGAATGACCTACTTTCATGACTGCGCCGAGGGGCGCCAGCTTCAAATCGGTCTGTGCTCGCGACGAACACTCATCATGCGCCACCACCCGTACGTGCCTCTGTCGTACAGGTACGCGACGCCTGGGCAAGAGCGGGTCTGACGAAGCGGAAGAAGGGACAGACGATGAAAGCGCTCATTGCGAAGCGGAGCGCACTCCAGGCGACCATCGACGCCTGGCACAAGACGGGCACAGATCGCGCCTACGCCACCAAGTGTGTCAAGGTCAGCTCCTCCTTCTCCTCGTTGGCTGACGACGCGCGCACGTTCCCACTTTGGGTTCTAACAACCGCTTCTCTTTTCCCACTCCAACAACTTCTTGTGCTCTCTTCATTTATGTATGTTCGGCCCTCTAGAGTTACTACAAACGCTACAAGAGCAAGTGCAAGTCCGCCCAGCGCAAGAGCTGCGAGTGCATGGCGCGCCTGCACAACGGAGGCCCTTCGGGCGCCAAGTCCAAGTGGACCAAGGGCTACTGGGCCGAGTTTCAGAGGCATCTCTGAACCAAAAACAGAAGCACAAACACGCTTCACGCTGCTAAGAACTGTGTGATTAGGAATCGCTTACGTTCAATTCGCTTCCATGCAGCGCCAATTTGAGTGAAGGGTACTGATGTTTTGTGGTGATTTTGGTGCTGTTTCTTTCTTTCTATTGATGAAAGAAAGAGCGAAAAATCTTGTTTAGCAAGATGCCGTTTTTACAGATCTGCGACTGTGAATGGTGCCGTCAAAAAAGTTCATGAAAAGTCCGTAACGGTAATTTCTTTTTGAAGAACGGATAAACGACAACGGTCGGTAATTACCATGACCGTCGAGAAATGGCGGCAAACTACCGAAAACGGTGTGCTGGTAACGGCTTATTACGGCTCTAATCGAACAGAAGCGCACACAGACTGCTTCCTGCTGCATGTATCCAAGATTCCTAGATCGACTCACGCACGAGTCAGTGGCGTAGCCATGATTTTTTCAGGGGGTGGGGGTAAGTTCAGTCTTGATCAAGTCCCCAATTTTGCAGAAGGGGGAGTGGGACCCTCTTATATATTTTTTTTTTCAGAATAGGCAAATTTGGTAGGAATTCTGCACAAACCATGCGCTGCACCGAAACACTTATACCGAATAACTCTCGAATTTTGTCGAACGTTAACGTTTTTCCTAAGTTAATGTACTAAGCCATGCGCCGCAGGCGAAAATGCAGTGACCGGAATTTGTGCTACGCAATTCGTGCAGAACGGAAGGGAACTTTCGCAACCGATTTGCGTTCGGGAATTATAGAGGGAGGTAATAAGCGCCAAGGAGTGGGCTAATTGTAGGGTTAGCTAATTAGAAAGGGTTTCAGGTACACATCGTCATCGTATCGTACACTTGACTTCTGGGCATAGTCGGATTGCATTATTGCAATGTACATGTGCAAAAGATGAAAAATCCATTATTAAGGAAAAATTTGCAGGCAGCTGCAAAAAAGGAGAATATGTGACTTTCCCAGACTGAACTACAGAAACAACAATGGTAGAACATTGCAGTCAAGTCCACTTTGAAAAATGATTGTATAAGAGCATTGCAGTTGATGTGGAGTCCACTTTGAAAAACGATTGTATAAGAGCATTCAACGATAGGAACCATCGATTTGCCTGCCACATATTCGGCGTTTTTACCGCTCGCTGCATAATGACAGACTGCACAAAGTACAGTGGTGTGGGACTTACGCATAACAGAGATATCCATAGTGCATATCCACAGAAATGCACACACTCACATGCTCGCGCGTGCATGGACGCACGCACGTATGTACCTGTATGCACAAACGCGTGCACGCACGCACGCGCGCCCACAGACACGGAAATACATATGACGATTGAACGAATCGATAATTTTGAATCTACCACACTTATGGTATCTCCTAATTCTTCTGTTCTGCAAACACTTGTGCAGTCGGGATCGCTGTATGGACAGTATCACACTGCTAGAAGTTCGTTGTGCTAACGCCATCTGTAATCTAGAGCAGTGATGGCACAAGAAAGTACATTGAAAGGGCATCACTTGATCTAGTGGCTCCATCAAGAATCGATCCCAGAACCATGTGCGCAAGAGGCCGATTGCCATACGCTGCCCCAGAGAGTGTATGTACTATGTACACAACAGGCTGTTAAGGTATAATTTATGGAGCTGTTCTGCAAACCCAATTTACCATACCATACCAAAAAGTATCATTACTTGGTGCGTGCGTGCCGTTTTCTGAAATGAAATAGCTCCCGATAAAAACGCCGAATATGTGACAGGCAAATCGATGGTTCCTATCGTTGAATGCTCTTATACAATCGTTTTTCAAAGTGGACTCCACATCAACTGCAATGCTCTTATACAATCATTTTTCAAAGTGGACTTGACTGCAATGTTCTACCATTGTTGTTTCTGTAGTTCAGTCTGGGAAAGTCACATATTCTCCTTTTTTGCAGCTGCCTGCAAATTTTTCCTTAATACAGTGGTTTTTCCTAATTCCTGATACAGTGGTTCCCGTACGTGCGTGCGTGCGTGCGTGCATGCATGCATGCTTGCGCACGCGCGCGCAGCAAGTGGCGTGTGACGCGCTCATTACCCCAAGCCTGACCACGAGGACGCCACCACCATCAGCATGCCCGTTGAGGACGCGTCCTACGCGGCCAAGATGGTGGTCAACTATGGCGTGCGTGCGTGCATGAGTGCGTGCGTGCGTGCGTGCATGCGAGAGTACGGGCGTGCGTGCGTCCGTTGGTGTGTGCGTGCAAGAGTGCGGACGTGCGTGCGTGCGTGCGTTGGTGCGTGCGTGCGTGCATGCGAAGGTGCGTGCATGCGAGTGTGCGGGCGTGCGTGCGTGCGGCAGTGTGTGCGTGCGAGGGTGCGGACGTGCGTCAGTGCGCGCGTGCGTGCGTGCGTCGGTGCGTGTGCGTGCGTGCGTGCGTGCTCGCCTGAGTGCGGCTGTGCGTGCGTGCGTGCGTGTGTGCGTGCGTGCGTTGGTGTTGCGTGCGTGCGTGCGAGACTGCGTGCGTGCGTGCGTGCGTGCGTGCGTGCGTGCGTGCGTGCGTGCGTGCGTGCGTGCGAGAGTGCCTGCTGCATGCGAGAGTGCGGGCGTGCGAGCGTGCGTTGGTGTGTGTGTGCGTGCGTGCGAGAGTGCGTCCGTGCGCGTGCGCGCGCGCGCGCGCGCGTGCGTGCGTGCGTGCGCGCGTGCGTGCGTGCGTGCGTGCGTGCGTGTGTGCGTGCGTTACGTGCATGCATGCATGCGCGCCTTGTGGGGTTGCACATGAGAGTGCACATCCCAAAAGCACTTGATGTTCACTGCTTTGATAAAGTCAGCCAAAAAATATTTTAACATCTGAAAAGAAAAACGAAAAAAAACTGAAAAAACGTAGGGTGAGTCGTGGGAACAACATGGGTGGAGCAGGAAAGGACACTGGGGTAACGCAGTATTGATTGGTTTTCAGGAGATAGCAGAGACGCCAGCGGGAGTCGAACCCGCGACCTCTCGATTGGTTGTCCAAGACCCAATGTTACTAAGTGTTACAGATCTCAAAATGGCGGGTATTTAGGAAGAATCCATTTGGGGGATTAATTTCTGATTGTATACAGCGTATGCTTGCAAAGTTTTATACCGATTACTTTAACAAAAAATATTTAAAAAATATAAGAAAAAAAGTCATTTTTCGAAGGTTCAGGAGCTCATATCTCATTATCCAGTAATGAAACTTTCGAAACATTGACTTACCGAGGACTCGCCTTGGCGTATTGTTGACGAAAATCGAAGAAAAATTGGTGGTTTACATGTAATTTTTTGGAGTTTTACTCTTGGTGCAACTAACAAAAAAAATCGCCATTGTCGATATAGACACTGGTCGCGCCCAATTTGTTGAAAGTACAATGCTACATGTCCAGGCGATCAACTTTCACCATTATAGCAAATCTCTGCTATGAGCGGTTGTGGCGCCTATAGCGCAAAAAATTTTGGCCGAAAAAACGACTTTATCCAAAAAAAACGGGCAAAATCGGCCATAACTCAACACTGGTAGTACCTAGAGGCAAATGCTTTGGAGGTTGAAAATGCCATCATTGGCCGCGCTTACACGCCAAGTTTCAGCACAATCGCAAGTGGCATTCGGGAGCGGCGGTCCAAAAAAGTGGCAGAGAACAAGAGAAAAAAAAACCCGCGTTTCCACAACATTTTCGGAGGTATCGCCCCCTTGCAGCAAAACAAGGAAACGCGTTACGGCGCGTTCGATGCCCCAGAAGAAGGCGGTTCATTTGAGCCATAACGCGCCGAAATCCGTTCAGGCAATCAAAAGTTATAGGCGATCGAAAATTCAAAAAGCCGCATTGAGAAGTCGTCACATATTAGGGTTGTACGCTGACGCGTACACCCTGATAAGACCCACTATAACTGACAAAGTAGTTAGATACACGTCTAGAAAAGACCACAACACACTCAGAACAAAAGGCATGTATTTGGACAACCAGAAAGGTCCCTGTATCGGAAAATAGTAATAACATCGCTTTTTGCGTTTTGGTCGATGTGCAATCGGCCTTTGTCAGCAGCTTTGGGCGCTTCAACCGCTCATCGGAGATATTCGCTATAATGGTGAAAGTTGGCCGCCCAGACATGTATCATTTCACTTTCAGCAAATCACGTGGCTCCGACGTCCATGTCGCCATAGCCGAATTTTTTTGATAGGTCCGACGAAAGTAAAACTCCAAAAAATGCCAAGTATACAATGTACCCCAAATTTTCTTCGATTTTCGTGAACAATAGGTCAAGGCAGCTCCTCGGTAAATCAACGAATTTAGAGTTTTATCACTGGATAATGAGATATGAGCTAATGAACTTTCAACAAAACCTGTATTTTTAAATTTTTTTTTAGTTTTATTGTTGAACAAATCGGTATGAAGCTTGGCAGGCATACACGGTCGACATTTATAAATTAATCTCCCAAATGGATTCTTCCTAGGTGCCTATAATTTTGAGATCCAGAACACTGTGCACTTCGCTTACCAATCAAGAGGTCGCGAGTTCGACTCCCGTTGGCGTCTCTGCCATCTCCTATGGCCCCATGGTAAACCAATCAATACTGCGTTACCCCAGTGTCCCCTTCTGCCCCACCCATGTTGTTCCCCCACGGCCCACCCTACATTTTTAAATTTTTTTCGTTTTTTCTCCGCGCGTCAGCGTGGCGAGTTCATAATCAGGGTGTACGCGTCAGTGTACAACCCTAATATGTGAGCACTTCCTCAATGCGGTTTGTAGAATTTTCAGTCGCTTATAACTCTTGATTGCCTGAACCGATTTTGGCGAATGATAGCTCAAAAGAACCGCCTCGAATCGAATCGAATAAACCGGAATCGAATAAGCCATCCCGCGTTTCGGTAGTCCAGCGCATTGAGACGAAATGACTGAAAATGTTCCGAAGAAGTGGTGTTTTTTTCCTGTTCTGCACACACTTTTAGGGCCACCGCTCTGGAACGCTATGGGCGATTCGCACAAAACTTGGAGTGAGCAGGCGGTATATGATGGCAATTTGTGCCTCCAAGGGAAATTTCTTTAGGTGCTACGGATCTCGATTTATGGCCAATGTTGTTCATTTTTCTTGGACATTTTTGGACAGCCGTTTTTTGGGCCAAAACCTGACAAGAGAAAAACTCGAAAAAAAGCCGAGTAAACCCCCAAATGTTTTTTGAGTTTCGTGAACTATTTCTGAAGGTGAGTCCACGGCGCTTGCGTGACCTTTGAAATTCTCACCACACTTTGAGATATTGCCAACTCAAATTTCGGTAATTTTGGGGAAATCGATTATACACGGTTTGTCCAAACTGAAGTTGATCATCTGATGAAGTGGCTACTTTTAATACCGCGTTTTTTTAAACTGGGCTTAAGGAGCGTCATATATTCTCCTTTTTTGCAGCCACCTGCAAAATTTTTCTTAATTCATATACGGACGGAAAAATTCGTAATGGTCTGTCCGTCCGTCCGTCTGTCTGTCCATTCATCTGTCCGTCCATTACCGACCGGTTCTCCTTTATGGCTTGACGGATCGGGCCGAAATTTTTCTTGGGCATTTTTAGGACCAATTTGGAGATACTCTAAAAAATTTACAAAAAAAAAATAAAAAACGTTTAATATTTCTGTGTCCTCGAGCAAAATTTCTGTGAAAACACATGCTTAAGGAAAGGGCCCAATCTGGGAGAACATTTCTGTGTCTGAGAGCAAAATTTCTGGGTCAATCAATCAATCGTTAAGGATAGGACTAGGATGTGTCCCAATCTGAGACGAAATTTCTGGGTCCGGGAGTAAAAATTTCTGGGTCAAATTTTGAAAGTTTCTGCCGCGTTATTTTCAAGGCTAGTGCTATGCTCGTGCGTTCGCCAGTACGCGCGTCGGTCCAGCCAGCTACCCATTCAGCTCATTCAGAAACATAAAGGGTGTTTTTTTTAAACTATCACATTTCTTTTTTGAATAACTTTTGTTTCTTTTGTCGGATTGCTATGAAATTTGGAACACTTATACTCAAGACTTTGGGATTTTGTCTGAAAAAAGACTCGTCGAATTCGGTTGAGGATTCCGAGAGTTATGGCGCTCCAAATCAGATGTCGCTTTTTGGGCAGATTTCACATGGCGAACAACCTGGGCCATTGGGTTGGTATGGAATCGGGGCGGGCGGATGGAGAGGGGGCGGTTTCAGTCGAGCAGCAGCAGAGAATACTGTTCGCCGACCGTATTAGACGAGCTGCGCCAGCCAAAAGAAAAGTTTGGCGTTTGAAATTTGCGACACAGTACTGGATAGTTACGATGCAAACGGTTTAGTTTGTAAAATCTGCCCAAAAAGCGACATCTGATTTGGAGCGCCATAACTCCCGGAATCCTCAACCGAATTCGACGATTCTTTTTTCAGACAAAATCCCAAAGTCTTGAGTATAAGTGTTCCAAATTTGATAGCAATCCGACAAAAGAAACAAAAGTTATTCAAAAAAGAAATGTGATAGTTTAAAAAAAACACCCTATACATAGCACACTGCGCGCTATAGAGCTCCACGCAACAACGGGACAAAGGTCCAATCGCAATCACTGGCGGATCCAGTATGAGGGCCCTATCTTTGTCTATTGCTTTTTGGGAAGTCAACGCAAATCTCGCAGGCTTGCGATTGCGGTTTCAAATTGCACTGTAGGTCGCAGTGGCCTTTTTTGGAGACGCGACTACGCGATTGCGGATTGTGACTCAATCCGAATCCGCAATGACAGGAGCAGCCTGTCAGGAGCGGGTGCTGGTTCCAATCGCATTCTCTGCACTGGAGAGATCGGATTGTATCTCTATCCGAAGTCGGCTGTACAATTTTCTTCTACCGTAATTTTAATCGAATACAACCTAAGCCTAAGTTGTAATCGAATACAACCTAAGCCTAAGCAACACAGTGTAATGTGAATACATCACACTTTATCCTTTTTTCTTTGATTATTTCTTGCTGATGTGGCTCACATGTGCGATTAAATGGATACTGTAATTCCTTAGTATTAAACCGAGTATTTAAACTAGTGACAAAATGACGGAAAGTCGTATCAGTGAAATAAACGCAAGGAAATTTTTAAAGTCATTTAGGCGGGGTGCACTTGTAACAACGGCGGTCGGCTTGTGGGACCCAAAAAACGACTGATGCAAAAATTGTTGGAGATTCGCTTTGTATTAGCCTGTTAAGCGTCATACGTGAGTTTAGCGGCCCATTCCAGCTGCGGCCGATGCTCCGCTGTTGAATGCCTCTGAAACGATGGAAAGATATTTTTTTAAGTCGTTTAGGCGGGGTGCACTTGTAACAACGGCGTTCGGCCTGTGGGACCAAAAAAACGACTGATGCAAAAATTGTTGGAGATTCGCTTTGTATAAGCCTGTTAAGCGTCTTACGTGAGTTTAGCGGCCCATTCCAGCTGCGGCCGATGCTCCGCTGTTGAATGCCTCTGAAACGATGGAAAGAGATCTTCGGCCCTAGTTTATTGGTGGCAGTGAACATCAAAGAGTTTTGCGATGTGCACTCTTATGTGCAACCCCACAAGGCGCGCATGCATGCATGCACGCAAAATCACACGCACACACGCACGCACGCACACGCACGGACGCACGCTCACGCGCACGCACGCACGCACGCGCGCGCGCGCGCGCACGCGCACGTCCGCACTCTCGCACACGCACGCACCCACACACGAGCGCACGCACGCACGCCAGGACTCTCGCATGCAGCAGGCACTCTCGCACGCACGCACGCACGCACGCACGCACGCACGCACGCACGCACGCACGCACGCGCACGCACGCAGGCAGTCTCGCACGCACGCACGCAACACCAACGCACGCACGCACGCACACACGCGCACGCACGCACACACACACGCACGCGAGCACGCACGCACGCACGCACACGCACGCCGCACGCACGCACGCGCGCACTGACGCACGCCTGCACCCTCGCACGCACACACTGCCGCACGCACGCACGCCCTGTACACTCGCATGCACGCACCCTCGCATGCACGCACGCACGCCCCGACGCACGCACGCACGCACGTCCGCACTCTTGCACGCACACACCGACGGACGCACGCACGCCCGTACTCTTGCATGCACGCACGCACGCACTCATGCACGCACGCACGCCAGAGGTGACCACCACTTGGCCGCGTAGGACGCGTCCTCAAGGGCACGCCTATGGGGGTGGCGTCGCGGTCAAGGCTTGGGTAATGAGCGCGTCACACGCCACTCGCTGCGGCCCCGTGCGCAAGCATGCATCCATGGACGCACGCATGCATGCACGTACGGGAACCATGAATCAGGAATTAGGAAAAACCACTGTATTAAGGAAAAATTTGCAGGCAGCTGCAAAAAGGGAGAATATGTGACTTTCCCAGCCTAACTACAGAAACAACAATGGTAGAACATTGCAGTCAAGTCCACTTTGAAAAATTATTGTATAAGAGCATTGCAGTTGATGTGGAGTCCACTTTGAAAAACGATTGTATAAGAGCATTCAACGATAGGAACGATCGATTTGCCTGTCACATACTCGGCGTTTTTATCGGGAGCTATTTCATTTCCCAAGACGGCACGCACGCACCAAGTAATGATACTTTTTGGTATGGTATGGTAAATTTGGGTTTGCAGAACAGCTCCATAAATTATACCTTAACAGCCTGTTGTGTACATAGTACATACACTCTCTGGGGCAGCGTATTGCGAGGAATCGGCCTCTTGCGCACATGGTTCTGGTATCATTCTTATGGAGCCACTAGATCAAGTGATGCCCTTTCAATGTACTTTCTTGTGCCATCACTGCTCTAGATTACAGATGGCGTTAGCACAACGAACCTTTGCAGTGTGATACTGTCCATACAGCGATCCCGACTGCACAAGTGTTTGCAGAACGGAAGAATTAGGAGATACCATCAGTGTGGTAGATTCAAAATTATCGATTCGTTCAAATCGTCATATGTATTTCCGTGTCTGTGGGCGCGCGTGCGTGCGTGCACGCGTTTGTGCATACAGGTACATACGTGCGTGCGTCCATGCACGCGCGAGCATGTGAGTGTGTGCATTTCTGTGGATATGCACTATGGATACTCTGTTTATGCGTAAGTCCCACACCACTGTACTTTGTGCAGTCTGTCATTATGCAGCGAGCGGGTAAAAACGCCGGATATGTGGCAGGCAAATCGATGGTTCCTATCGTTGAATGCTCTTAAACGTTTTTTCAAAAAAGTGGAGCTCAATCAACTGCAATGCTCTTATACAATCATTTTTCAAAGTGGACTTGACTGCAATGTTCTACCATTGTTGTTTCTGTAGTTCAGTCTGGGAAAGTCACATATTCTCCTTTTTTGCAGCTGCCTGCAAATTTTTCCTTAATAATGGATTTTTCATCTTTCGCACATGAGCATTGCAATAATGCAATCCGACTATGCCCAGAAGTCAAGTGTTCGATACGATGACGATGTAACCTGAAACCCTTCTTAATTTCACTCAACCCTGAGAATTAGCCCACTCCTTGGCGCTTATTACCTCCCTCTATAAGTCCCGAACGCAAATCGGTTGCAAAAAGTTCCCTTCCGTTCTGCACGAAATGCGTAGCACAAAATTCCGGTCACTGCATTTTCGCCTGCGGCGCATGGCTTAGTACATTAACTTAGGAAAAACGTTAACGTTCGACAAAATTGTCGATTGTTATTGGGTATAAGTGTTTCCGGTGCAGCGCATGGTTTGTGCAGAATTCCTACCAATTCCCTATTCTGAAAAAAAAATATATAAGAGGTCCCACTCCCCTTTCTGCAAAATTGGGGACTTGATCAAGACTGAACTTACCCCCACCCCTGAAAAAATCATGGCTACGCCACTGACTCGTGCGTGAGTCGATCTAGGAATCTTGGATACATGCAGCAGGAAGCGGTCTGTGTGCGCTTCTGTTCGATTAGAGCCGTAATAAGCCGTTACCAGCACACCGTTTTCGGTAATTTGCCGCCATTTCTCGACGGTCATGGTAATTACCCACCGTTGTGGTTTATCCGTTCTTCAAAAAGAAATTACCGTTACGGACTTTTCGTGAACTTTTTTGACGGCACCATTCACAGTCGCAGATCTGTAAAAACGGCATCTTGCTAAACAAGCTTTTTCGCTCTTTCTTTCGTGGAGAGAAAGAAAGAAACAGCACCAAAATCACCACAAAACATCAGTACCCTTCACTCAAATTGGCGCTGCATGGAAGCGAATTGAACGTAAGCGATTCCTAATCACACAGTTCTTAGCAGCGTGAAGCGTGTTTGTGCTTCTGTTTTTGGTTCAGAGATGCCTCTGAAACTCGGCCCAGTAGCCCTTGGTCCACTTGGACTTGGCGCCCGAAGGGCCTCCGTTGTGCAGGCGCGCCATGCACTCGCAGCTCTTCCCTGGGCGGATTTGCACTTGCTCTTGTAGCGTTTGTAGTAACTCTAGAGGGCCGAACAGCATAAATGAAGAGAGCACAAGAAGTTGGAGTGGGAAAAGAGAAGCGGTTGTTGAGGGCAGAACCCAAAGTGGTGAACGTGCGCGTGTCGTCAGCCAACGAGGAGAAGGAGGAGCTGACCTTGACACACTTGGTGGCGTAGGCGCGATCTGTGCCCGTCTTGTGCCAGGCGTCGATGGTCGCCTGGAGTGCGCTCCGCTTCGCAATGAGCGCTTTCATCGTCTGTCCCTTCTTCCGCTTCGTCAGACCCGCTCTTGCCCAGGCGTCGCGTACTGTACGACAGAGGCACGTACGGGTGGTGGCGCATGATGAGTGTTCGTCGCGAGCACAGACCGATTTGAAGCTGGCGCCCCTCTCGGCGCAGTCATGAAAGTAGGTCATTCGGATTTGGAAGACGCCGCAGGAGAATGTATTTATCCGCCTTCTTGAAGGGGTCGCGGTCGCAGTGGTGCTTCGCTGCCAACATCTTCTTGTTCTTTCCGTTGTTCGACTCTTGCCACGCCATCGCGTTGACGCAGACGTCAACGTTGAACGGCACACTCTTGGCCCTCGTCACTTCCACTGTCAGCAGCAGGAATGCGCTCATAAGCAGCATGACCAACAAAGGCGTGACTGACTTCATACTCTCTGTCTTGGTTCTACGAGTGCTTTCTAGTTTTCTCCTTTTGTGGCGTAATACATGCAAGTGATTTTTTTGCGGGCGGGACTCTCCTTTTGAATGACGCTTCTATTGGGGGCGTGTTAGTCTAGCTGCGGATGTCGCGAGAGTTCTCATCCTGCAACGCAATTGCGTCCGGACTACTGAACAAGTACAACACAGAGTACACACTGTATTTTGGTACTGTGGTGGCTGAGAAAGCAATGGGGTTTAGAACAATTGACTCTGTCTGCCCCCTCTCCTCTACGCAGCCGAAGCACACATTCCATTGCGGAACCGCATTCAATTGGCGGATGTGGGAAGGGCGGGGGCGATGCAGAGGAGTCGGATGACGGGTTCGCTGCATTGCGTAATCGACAGTCGGACACAGGAGACGTAAATAGACAGACCTAAATAGTCATAGAAGAGAGCTAAATTACGCAACTACCTTTCGAAAGTGTCCCGGTGTGGTAAAAAATTTACTCCCTCGTAGGATCTACCGTACCTCAACATGCGAGTGAATTTCACATGAAAACTACTCCCGAGTTAGAAAAAATTTACTCCCCCACACAAGTGCTTCGGCAGGTTTTGAACAGTGTAGACTTCCTGGATTTCTTTAACAGATTCCTTTGGACACGGTAAAGTCGCCGCCCAAACTTCCATGATACGACGGCAGCTTGCCAACTCCCAACTTTCATCGTGACGCCGTAGCGACGAGCGCTTTGTTGAAGGCGGGCCATCTGGTTCCGCTGCGCCTACGTGCCCACTTGTCCACGGATATTATGGACAAGCGCGCTCGCCGCTTCGCCGCTCGCGACGCGAGCGGCGCGACGTGCTCGCCGCTGCGCTGCGCGGTTCGCCCCAGTGCGCGGCTCGCCCGAAGGGCGTGCGCGGCCCCAAAGGCCAAAGCTTAGAAATCGGTACATAAAGGAGGTCAAACGTTGTAAAACTGCGCAAACACAAAAGTGGACGTGTAGGGGGGGGGGGGGTGTCGGCGTACTGTACGTGTGTGAGGGTGAGTGGTGCGTACCCGGAGTAATGACCGACCCGGAGATTTTGCCACCAACAAAGTGAGCAATGTAGGGCACGCAGCTAAGAACGCGACGCAGGGCGCGGAGAAAAGCTAGCAAAAAACCTAGCAGAATTGGTTGGTCTGCATCCGAAACCTACCGTAGGCGAAATCTAAGCATCGTATAAGGATATGTGATGTAAAACAACTCGCCTTTTGGTAAGTCAACACACCCACACAAGTCACATATGCTCTTCAATGTAGGGTACATTGATTAACAACAAAGTTGATTATATAATTGCAGGTTGACCCAACAAAATACAGGCTTACGACTCTGATTTACGACTATGATCTTATGATTACGACTACGACCGCGTTTTTTAAAAATAAGATGCAGGCGGCGATGTATCATTTCAAAAAATACACGTATTTTGCAAGCGCCTAACTCTAATTACAACACATATTAGAGTCAATTTTAAGGAAGAATCAAATCCTGGAATTCTTAGAAGGACTTGAGAAACAGAAATGGCAAAATTGTCGCCTGCAGAACAGTTAATTTGTAAGAAAAGCTTCCACAACTTGTATAACTTTTAGAACACTAGTACAGTGTTGCGGGCTTCTATTGCTTCAACCTCATGATGACTGTTTGTAGAGTACCTATACCGTATCTCGTGATTACGGATACAATTGTCAGAATCGTGTGTGCGCGTGATTAGGTAATCACATTGAATGCAAATGTCAGAATTCTTTTGTTGTATAAGAACAGTTTTAGCTGCGCTTGTCATCGTCGTTGTTGATCCGACCCGGCCACCGCGTGTTCATTCGTCCCAAAGAAGAGTAAAACTTCCCGTGCAATTCCAACACCCCCCCCCCCCCTCCAGACGCCTCCGCGCGGCGGTCGATTGGTGCGCAGCTGTCAAGTCGTCGGCGACTGCGCGAGCGAAGCGAGGTGGCGCCATCGCTGCCTCAGCAGCAGCGCGTCGTAGCAGCAGTTGCATCCGCAGTCAGTCGGCAGTCAGTCGCGTTCGTCATGCTCCGGTCGTCGTCGTCGTCGTCGTCGTCGCCGCCGGCCGCGTGAGAAGAGACGCGGCCGGGTGGAACAACGCGCCCTGTGCCGAGGCTGCGAATCACGCGGCCTTGTTGACGCGCTCCTTGAAAAGGCGGCCGCTGCGGCCGCGCCGCCACAAGCGCTCCGAATCAATACTTTCTGAACAACAAACTCTCTCGCTCGCACTCTTCTCGCCTCAATCGACTGAGCAACGTCCCGCTGAGACCAAGTTAGTGAAACGTACCATATAGAAACCCATGCACGTAATGGTTTTGGTCAGCTTTACACTTGATATAATGATACGCTCGTGCGTTCGGGGGCCGTTGCCAGCCTCGGACCACAAGTTTTACAGGGCACTAGCGGATCCAGACAGGGGGGAGAGGGGGGGTCTCCCCCTCCTGTCAGCTCAGATTTGGGGGGGGGGGAAGGAGGGGGAGAGATCAGGGGGAAAAGCAGGAAAGAAGGGCGAGCACAAGGGGAAATAGGCAGATATTTACGTTTTCCTTCAATTAAGGCACTCAAAAGCGCAAAATTTTCGCCTGCGGCGCTGTGGTTCTCTTCCAACTCACGTTTGATTCGAAAGGTGCTAAAAAACCGTCATTTTTGTTTATTCCACAGTAGTGTAGTTTGTGTGGTGAAAAGAAGTTTACCTTCTCCCCCCTCTGTCAGAAAATCCTGGATCCGCCAGTGTTACAGGGATGGACCCGCTGACCCCACCCCCAACCCTCCTCCTTTCTCATCCCCAGCTTGGGACCGGGCAATGAAGGAGTTTACGTGTACGTCTCGTCCAGGGAGCGTATTTGGGACACGAGTAGTGCACAGATGTACCTTAGGACCGTGTTCTGTCACTCTTGCCCCAGTTGATACAGTTTGAGTCAGAGTTGGGGCGTTCGTGGGGAAGGTTCTCTTGATTCAGAAGAAAAGCCGTCAGCGTCCACCGGCTGCAACATGAACAGCGCGACGCAGAAAGCGCAGATCGCACTGACCGCCGGCTACCGAAAAGGGTACGGTCGCTGTATGTGCAACGCCATCTGATGGCCGTCCTATAGCCGAGTGGCCGTCCTTGAAGCAGACTTACACCCACCCATCCACGAAACAGTTCTTGTGATCATTCGAGTAATGCGCGCCTGGTGACACCTGATCAGTAATGGCGATCACAATAGCAGAGTAAGGACGACAAGGCCAAGGGCACGAATTTCCATTGCAGGTAGGCGGCAGCGCTTGACCCTTGCGAGGTTCATGATACATAGCTGAATAGAATAGAACGTTGAAAACACAGTTGAGCGTTGAGCGCGTGGAGACATCGTCGGTGCGAGTCAAGCTCAATTCGCGCGTTGTTGCGGATGGGGGCAGCGCGGCGCGGGCGCCTCTCCTCAAATGGTCGTGACAACGCCAGCGAACGCCGAGTGCAAGCAAGTGTCTCAGGCGGGCCGGCAGACATGGCAGGCCGTGGAACAGTCGGTCGATCCGCGAACACTGACCAGCCACTCTGCCTGAGCGCGGCGTCGCTGGCTGCGTTATGGTGGCTGGCTGCCCCCACCGGTGCCGCTGATGCGGCCGCCCCCCGACTTCTGCACCCTTTTTTTTCCTGGTTCGGTCTGTCGCGGCAGCCCATGTTAGTGTTCTTTCAAAGCGACGGGGCACGGTCTTCAAGCTGAACCTGGTTCCCGCATAGCGGTGCCAACTGCCTACTCAGCAGAAAGCAAGAAGTACGACTTCGCCTAGCCATGCTACCGCGATGGCCGCAGCCGCCGACCGAGAAGTATGCGCTTTGTCGCGGCGTCGAGAACCCTCGAGAAGTACTTCGCACGTCGTCTCGCTTCCAAATGTGCGCTGGCTGCTTTGTTTCATGATTCTAATAGCTGTTGCTCATCGACCGTTCCAGTCGATGACAAATTAGGTAACCAACAAATTGGCAGAAAAATCCGGACCAACAAGCGAGTAAGAATATCTATACCAGGGTCAGGTCTGCACGTTTCAGTGTTTTGGGCGACTTAAAAATATTGTACAAAGACCGTTTGACGTTTACTAAGCGACTTTATGCAGATTTGAAATCAATCTACACTCTAAAAACAAGCATATCAAAATGAACTTGGCGTGGGCGTTTCACATAATATCAAAGCTTTCTTGAACAATATGAAACATTGTTTTAGCGGGTACAAAGAAACGCTCCTATCTAAAGAGCCTACATATGCTCACAGTGTACAGCTCCATTCGGTACATAATTAAGAGTAATACATAATTAAGAGAATAATACATAATTAAGAGGGATTTAAACAAAAAAATAGAATCCTTTAAATTGTGACCATCATTTAAATTGTGACCAAAAGGTACCCCCATAGTGTGGGGCCGGAGAGCGTGGGCGGGCTCGCGGTGGCGACAACACGGCGACCCGGGGCGCGAGTGCGTGCGTCGACCGCTCCGCCCTGTGGCTCGCGTGTGTGCGCAGGTCGAAGACAGCGGCCCTCGTCTGCTTCGACTGCGGTTGGCCGTGGCTAGCGAGCGTGCGTGCGTGCGAGCGTGCGTGCGTGCGAGCGTGCGTGCGTGCGTGCATGCTTGCGTGCATTGAATTACCCCCTCATCTTTCGAAAAAACCACTTTGAGTTTATTAGCCCCCCCCCCTATAATTACGCCCCCTCCCTAAATGGACCATCGTCTGAAAGGCACAATTTTCTAAGTCTGGGTGCATGTATGGTCGCGTATGTGTATGTATGTACATGTATGTGGATGTGAGACTGTGTGAGAGTGTGTTAGAGGCTACCAACGTGTGTGCGCAGCTTCATTTTCCCTTAAAAATCACCTCCACGCGCCCTTTTTCCACCAAAGCTTCCCACACCTCGACCCTTCCAGTTTATTAGCCCCCCCTAGAATGAGCCCCCCCCCCTACAATTATACACCCGCCTAGCGCTCGATTGAAAAATTAGCCCCCGGGGGGCTAATTATAGGGTTTACGGTATGTGACGCTCTTGTGGTGATGTCCAGTTTGAAAAGGAGCGGTATTAAGGTATGCCCCACTGATTTCTGGCCACTTCCACATTGTAGCTGATCAACTTCAGTTTTAACAAACCATGTATAAAATCTAAACCTCATGCAGCAACACGTCACATATTCGGCGTTTGTTGTGCTCACCCGCAATGGAAATGTGCAGTGAAAATAATGGCGACTGGAACTGACTGACATTTACATAGATTGAAATGCAAGAAATAAGCACGTGCCCATGGAACCCCTATGCACACGTATGCATGCGCGCGTGCGAGCACGCACGCACGCACGCACGCACGCACGCACGCACGCACGCAGCACACACACATGCATTAGGGCACTACACAAATGGCTGGGGGCACAACACAAATGTTGGATGAACAGTTTGTCATTGGGTGGAATGCCAGAACGGAATGGAGCAGGATTGTAGTGCGTATTGTATGTCTCACCTACACATCAGCAACTGTACATCATCACCAATCCACATGTAACACATTTTAGCATGGGGCACCAATTGATTATGCAGGACATACTTTGGCAGTGTCAGGTTCATGGTAATAATGGGCAATAATAATGTCTTGTTATAGAAGAGGTATGAGTTGATGGACGTTTGTGCTTTGGTTGGCTTAACTGAGTGGCATGGCTCACACAACAAACGCCGAACATGTGACGTGTTGCTGCATGAGGTTTAGATTTTATACATGGTTTGTTCAAACTGAAGTTGATCAGCTACAATGTGGAAGTGGCCAGAAATCAGTGGGGCATACCTTAATACCGCTCCTTTTCAAACTGGACTTCACCACAAGAGCGTCACATATTCACCTTTTTTTTGCAGCCACCTGCAAATTTTTCCTTAATGTAAATAGTTGTAAAGTTCTGCGTCTTCCGGTAACGGATTGCATTCGCACTGTTTCTTCTAGACAACTCATCACTTTCGCTTCTCATTCTTGAGCTTCTCTTTGCTGTTTCTCGAGTGCGTCCGCGAATCTTCTCATGTAGGCGTCGGCCCAGACCATTTATTCCTCTCCTAGCATCAGTTTGACGAGGAGGCGAACCGACGGCCAGCTCTTGTGCGCCGGGTGCGGCAAGTGCGCGTCGCTGCGCCCTCGCAGCGTCGCCTAAAAAAGCCAAGCTGATCAACGTCGGCTCGTTGAGAGCTCGACGTCAGCGCGACCTGAGCGTTCAAAGGACAACCTGCTCCCAGAAGCCGGTCTCGACGCCGGGCCAGCCGGCGCGGTCGATCCTGCCCGTCTTGTAGGGGATTGTGCGCACGCGACCGGGAGGAAGGGCGGAACCCTTGAGCCAGCGGTCGAGGCGGTCGCTGAGCACACGCTGGTCCAGGGCGCGTATGCACAGTCGCTTTCTAGCATTATCTAGGCGCTATTTACTACTTCTAGTAGCAAGTGCTTAGAAATCGAGATGCACAGACGTAGCAAGTGCTATCTACTGGCCTAGATAATGCTAGAATCCTACAGTTGGCACGTAGACTGGTCCGCCGCTGTCTATTTGGAAAACTAGATAGCGCAAAACGCGCATTTTCATAACAGTTTGAGTTTTAAGTACAATATTAAATTTTACCACATAAACTTCAAACTGACCTCAGCCAAATTCGCTTCGCCCTCTCTTCTTTTCAACAAAAAGCTATTTTTCCTTGCTTTTCCCCAAAATCTGCGACATTAAATTTTCTTGATTTGATTTTCCACCTTGGCGCGCCGACTTTGAACTATTAGCAAGTGCTAGAAATAGACAGCGACGCACTATGACTAAGCATCCACCCAAATAGCAAATGCGAATCGTAGACATAGTAAATAGCAATAGCACTAGTAACTTACTAGGACTACTTGCTAAGACTGTGCATACGCGCCCAGGTACCACTTCTCGTTGCCCGGGACCGCCCTCCTCGCCAGCTCCGACGCGGTCGCAAAGCCGCCTCCCACCAAGTAGTCGAAAATGTCGTCGCCCGACGAGACCGCGCTGAATGACAGCTCGCTCGACTCGCTCGACGCGACACGCCAGTGCAGCGACACCGGCGAGATACCCAGGGCCCAGTCCTAGCATCTCGTGCCAGGCCCACTTGGGCATGGCGACCGTGTTCATGGGGATGTGAGGGTAGGTCCTCCGGCCGTCCCTCGACCGCAGACTGCCGCAGCATCTCGCGTTGAACAGGGTCACCAGCGCGTCTTCGTTGACGTGCTCGCTTCGCTGCGAATGGCGTGGAGTTTGCGGGACCGAGCAGCTGTGCTGACATGCGCCGCCGCAAGGATTACTTGGAACGACCAGACGTCCGAGTCGGCGGTGACGAGCACCGTCTCGTTGGGCATGCTCGAGAGCTGCGCCAGGGAGGCGGCGACGAGCCTGGCCATCTGGGACACGCTGGCCGAGTCGTTGTACTTTCGTCCTCGACGGAGAAAGACGACGGAGGCGTTGACTTCTCGCAGCGCGTCGACGACGACGCGACCCAGGCCGCTCTGCTCGCTCCAGTAGTCTGTCGGGCGCTGTTCGTCCCCGTCCGTGACGAGTAGGACCACCGACTCGACGCCCAGCCAGCGCCACGAGAGCGCGGTGATGGGCAGGGGGAAGGTGTAGGTCGGGTTCTCGTTCGCGCCGTACACCGCGTAGGCGGCAGCGCCCCACTCGAGCGGAAGGGGCGCATCCTGCAGCTCGGTGTCGCGCCAGCGGTGGTTCAGCGACGGCCAGTTCAGTCCCAATGTGCCAACGAACGCGACACGGCTCTCGACTCGTATGCTGCCATAGAGTACGAGAACGATGGCGCCAGCTACAACCGTGATGCTGAGAATAATGCCGACCGATTTAGTGGAGCGCATTGCCGACTGTATGCGGAGCATACAATCCGCATAGCCTGCGCCAACCAACGGCGGCCGCCACTCTCTCTCTCTCTCTCTCTCTCTCTCTCTCTCTCTCTCTCTCTCTCTCTCTCTCTCTCTCTCTCTCTCTCTCTCTCTCTCTCTCTCTCTCTCTCTCTCTCTCTCTCTCTCTCTCTCTCTCTCTCTCTCTCTCTCTCTCTCTCTCTCTCTCTCTCTCTCTCTCTCTCTCTCTCTCTCTCTCTCTCTCTCTCTCTCTCTCTCTCTCTCTCTCTCTCTCTCTCTCTCTCTCTCTCTCTCTCTCTCTCTCTCTCTCTCTCTCTCTCTCTCTCTCTCTCTCTCTCTCTCTCTCTCTCTCTCTCTCTCTCTCTCTCTCTCTCTCTCTCTCTCTCTCTCTCTCTCTCTCTCTCTCTCTCTCTCTCTCTCTCTCTCTCTCTCTCTCTCTCTCTCTCTCTCTCTCTCTCTCTCTCTCTCTCTCTCTCTCTCTCTCTCTCTCTCTCTCTCTCTCTCTCTCTCTCTCTCTCTCTCTCTCTCTCTCTCTCTCTCTCTCTCTCTCTCTCTCTCTCTCTCTCTCTCTCTCTCTCTCTCTCTCTCTCTCTTTCGGTAGGCAATAATGAGATGTCGTGCAGCCCAGCGCCAGGTGACAAGTGATATCATTACGTATGCGCGGCCGGCCCTTTGATGTTCCGGTGATTGCGAAATTCAAATTGAGTCATCCGCAGCTCGATTGTGGCTACGCGCGCGAGGCAAATGTAGGACAGTATTCAAACTGTCACAGCAGCATAGGGTGACAAATAGGGGGACGTCACGCAAGCGCGGCCGTGACGGGCCAGCCAGCCTGGCAGCGGCGGTACGAAAGACAAATTACAACGCTCGTACTTTTCATTGCGTGATCCGCGAGCGCTGCGGCCGCGAGCCAGCCGGCTGTGACGACGAGCACGGACGGCTGCGCGACAACAGCCGACAGGTCTACTGGGTCCGACAACAGTTCGCCGACAAACTTCGGTTAGGGCGCCCATTCGGTTGCATGACACATATGTTCACTGTACCTTTCACTGTTCACATCTGCATGACCGGTATTTGTGCTACGCAATTCGAGCAGAACAGACGGGAACTTTCGCAACCGGTTCGCGTTCGGGGAATTATAGAGGGAGGTACCTAATATGCGCCAGGGGATGGGCTAATTGTAGGGTTAGCTAATTAGAAAGGGTTTCAGGTATATCGTCATCGTATCGTACACTTGACTTTTGGGTATACCTAGTCGCATTGCATTATTGCAATGTACATACATGTGCAAAAGATGCAAAATCCATTATAAGACCCACGAGAACTGACAAAGTGGTTAGATACACGTCTAGAAAAGACCAAAACACACTCAGAACATGTATTTGGACAACCAGAAAGGTCCCTGCGTCGGAAATAATAATAACATCGCCTGAACACGCGAGTTTCTTGAATCAGTCGATCAAACCAATCGGGCAGAATTGAGCTGGAATCACAGGTCTGCCTTTGGCGGCCTTTCTGAGTCAGTCGTTTCGCCTCGAAAGTCATCGGCTCAACAAGTGGCTAATCAGCAGCAGCGCTCCCTGGAATGGTCGCGATTGCGTTCAGCGTCCGTGTTGGAGCACGCACACCGAGGAGGCCTACTTACTAGCGCGAGTGAAACGAACGCAACGATTGTAGAAGTCCACTCGAAACCAACAGACTCTGCAAGCATCGACCCCACTGTGGGACCAATGAAGCCCCTGAACGATGGGCTTGAACATGTACGTACGCACTGTAGTCGCACGCACAATTGTGTAGCACATGTAGAGAGCACAGCACAGCGCATGTGCTGGGTGCGGCGCCTTTCTGTTCGCATCTTTTGATAGATAGAGTTGCGCGCAACGCCAAAAAAATGCTCACCCGAGTGAATAGGCAGCCTGGAACAGACCGGACACAAGTCCGTGCGTCCCGGTCGAATCCGGGAATCCGTTGTCCCTAAAATTCGTCTGCTAATGTAGTCAGATAGGTACCTACGCACACGGAGCTGAGAAGAGTTGGCGCGGCGCACATGGCGACCTCCACCATGGCCGTGTACGTCGGGATGATGAGCAGCGACACGGCGCAGCCAATCAGAGCCATGCTCATCGCCGTGCCCTTCAGGGACCTGCGCTGCGACGCACGGAATTGGCGCTAGTCTTTGACCGATGAGGAAATAACACCGACTTGTGTAGAAAGGGCAGCAGCGGCGAAGGGCCGATCGTGAGGACGGCGACGCAGCAGGCGCAGGCGCCCGCCACGAGGACGCGACGCGCCCGTCCCGTGCCGTCGGTGACGCAGCCGACGAGTGGCGCGAGCACGCTCGACGTCGCGGCCGCGATCGCGAACAGGCCGCCCATCACCGTCGGCGACAAGTCGAACTGCACAAAACGCGTGGTGCGCGTTTAAGAAAGGAACACAGTCGGGTAGAGCCAACGTACGTCTCGCGCTGATTACGAAAGTCAACGTTCTTTTTCTTATTTCGAAGTATGCGGTAGGATAAGCATGCCAAGCCAACACGTATTGTATGAACCCACTAGACCGAGGACCTCCCTTTCGATGGATTTTCTCGAGCCATCGCTGCCCTAGATCATAGATGGCGTTCTTCCGAAAGTCTCTGGACAATTGCGTTGCGCGGCCAGAGACTGGAAGGCGTCATGGATATGGGTATGCTATATCTGGGCCATTGACGGCCTCCTAGCGTTGCCCCTAATCCAACAACAACAACAAGCCAACACGTTTTGTGCGTAGATTCGGATGGGGACTGGGGAGGGCTACTTCTTACAGGTTTTTGCTACCTGTACCTTACACGTATGTACCTAGTTGTCTCAACCTTCACATGCCATTCATTACACACGGTGCATGCGTACGAAGCTGTATGTACCTCTCTCATGTGCGGCTCGAGTGTGGGCTCCAGAAAGCTGATGGTGGCTGCGCACGCTGTGATAATGCTCAGAATTACTGGAGACAACGGCAGCTTCAGAAGTGTCCACATTCCACCGGAGGGGCTGTCCTCTGCCACCGGCTCATCTACACATTCAATCCTCATTGCGTAACGTGTTTGATGATGTTGAACGTGCACAGTTGAACGAATGCCACATAATCATGAAGGTCAAACTGTGCAACCGTCGCGGCTCGGCAAAGCGCAACAGCAGACGGCAGCGGACGCGAGCAGGAGTAGACCGAGCACTGTGAAGGGAAGCTGATAGAGGCCACCACCGATCACGGGGCCCATCGTGAGGCCCAAGCTTGTGCACGTCTCCATGAGACCCTAGAAGTTGCGTGTCAGATTAGTGCCTTTAATACTCAAACATACCTACCTGTAACTGGGGGGGGGGGCTTTGGGGCCCCACAATTTTCCCAACCCCCCCCCCAACCCCCCAGAATTTTCCCAAGGGATTTTCACTCTGTCTAAAATGATAAAAGTGAGTGAATGTTGGTGTATTTTAGTGTTTTTCAGTGTTCTATGACCATAAAACAGCTAAATAACACTGTTTAGACCCTCTATACATATTTTTTACCAAAAAGTACAAGTATAACTCAGAGAATGGCCAGCTACCCCCCCCCCCCCCACTTTTTGCTCCAGCCCCCCCCAGAACTCGGCCATTTAGCCCCCCCCCCCACTCTTCCAGACCCAGTTACAGGTATGTCCTCAAACGGTATCATGAATGATGAGGATGCGGATGAAACATGATCCGCAAGAAAATGATCGCTGCGTTGACGCGGGACGGCCGAAAGAAGGCACTTGCGATGAACGTCGCTCTCCGTCGCTCGGACTGCGCCGCCATGATGGTGAAGGAGGCCGTGTGGAAGGAGCTCGCTCCCAGCGCCTCAGCGACTCGCACCACCAGGCACAAGCACAAGAACGTCCGCCCTCCTGGCGACAGCCTCAGGAAGCTAGGTACAGAGCACACATCTCCAAGTCAAGAGACACAGTGTCATTTGCAGCACTGATTCAATTGCAAATTACCCAAAGAGAATGGACGCTGCACCGTTGACGGAGAGGCCGACCGTTGCGACGACCCTAGGTCCCACCTTAGCCATCTGAAAGAGCAAGTCGTCGCAATGCAGTGAGTGAGGGATATGCACTGAAAACGACCGAGTGTTACCCACGTGCTTCCCTATGAACGGAGCCCACAAGAAGCAGACCAACTCGAAAATGCCAAAGATGACCCCGACGGAGCCTTCATTGATGCCTTTGCTGTGAGCCTGCAAGTAACTAGTTTTAGTCGACGGGCTTGTCGGCTTGCGTGCGTCGTCACGCAAGTTGGAAAAAAACCAAGAGAAGGAGCCCGCCTCCTTGGGAAAGAAAGGCGCGATGCAGGAGAACGTGAACCAGGCGCTGAGCGTACCCAGACACAGCGTCGCGACGAGCACCACGCTCTGCCTGCAGCTGAGCGGCCGCCCATTCTGTTTCGTTCTTCTCTGCTGACTGCCCAACAGCGCCGAGCTCTCATTATCGGAGTGTGGTGGCCGTTCAACGATGTCGAGTGCAGCACTCTGTGAACGACTGAGGCTCGAGGAGGAGCCACGCATCGCGATGCGTCGAGAGAAGTACACTACAGTGACACTGCCGAAGAGAAGCGTGTGATCGCGTCCACCCTGTGTCGTAGGGAGAAGGGGAAACACGACTGACGGGACGACTACTCTATCGAGGGTGGAAAGAGAGCGAGAGGAACTTTTCTGCTTATCTCGCGGTCCATCTACGCCCGCGCGCCGCGCAGCCGCCGATTTGCACACCTTTTGTGCACACCGACTGAGACGATTCAGACGCACGCACACTCGTACGGACAGACGCACCGACTACAAACACAGGCCCAACACTCCGGAGGAATGCGCGGACGGTATTGCCGCACTTTTCTGGAAATGGCCGCCAACACCATTTCGCTTTAGCCAACCAAAAAAGCAGTAAAAGAGTGCGCCGAATGTGCACCCACCGGCGGTTTCTCGACAATTCTAGCGCTGTCTACCAGCAAATGTGAGGGCAGGGACGTAGTCGACTCTCCCGATTGCACGGTCACCGCTAGGATCACATGGTCATCAACAAATGCTCGGCTGATCACTCCAAATAGTAGGCAGGGATACTATCGATCCAGAGTACTGTATCCTCCATTAATCGACCCAGGCCAGTCGGTGCGTGTACGTCTCCTTGTGGAAGAGCATCTCGATCACGTCCTCCTCCACGCGTCGACCGCCGTAGCGATTCTTCATGATCTGCGACGTGATCCGCCCGATCAATTGGCACAAATGACCCCCACTCCAGCAGTCTGAAGCCCATCAACAGCGCCCCCCCCACCAGAATCCCACAATTTGTCAAAGGTGATTTCAACCTGCGTCAAAGGTGAACAAAATCATATACAGTGTTTTGCGGCATTTCAGTGTTTCTTGAACACCGAAATAACGCTATTTGAACCAAAAAGTTCTCATTTTTTGCGCTATTTTTGTGCGAAACTGCTCCACTCTTGGGCATCTCAATATCTCGCCCGCCATTTTGGGTCCGTGGAGCTCCCCTCCCATTCGAAGCCCCTCACCAAGTAGGGGGGGGGGAGTTACGGGGTTCGGTTACCGAAACGGTACCCTAAACCCACCCAGAGATATTTTTCGAAGCGCTTGCGATCGCGCAACCGTTGGCCGTTGCGGCGCCGCCCAGCGCCCGGACTGCTGTCGTCCTCGCCGTCCAAGCCTGAGAAGAAGCAAAAAAAAGCTACATAACTAACCTATAAATGACTCGCCAAAGTCAAGGAAACGATAGGGGTTATTAATACTGCAATTATATTACTATTAGATCTGTATCAGTCTGTTGTTACACGCTGCACGCACGCTGGACGCACGTCGCACGCACGCACGCACGCACGCACGCACGCACGCACGCACGCAGGCAAAAGAAAAAACAGGCACCGGAGGAGCTGTCGTTGGCGCCGAGTTCCTTGACGCGGCGCTGTATGACCATGAGATTGTCGCACTCCTGCGCCGACCGCATGGACGCGTTCAACGACTGCTCGCTCAGGTCCGTGCCACGCGGCTCCTGCGCGTACGTGCCTGCGTGCGTGCGTGCGTGCGTGTGTTCGTCCGTATAGTCGTGACTCGTGACCTGTGACCGGTCAGGACCAATGGAGGGAGGGGGGGGGGGGTGTTCCGGACCCAAAGGTGGAGGTTTGTACCTGTCCAGAATGGAGAAATTTCGCACCAAAATAACGTCATGTTTGGTGTCTGAATAGGTCAACGCAAAACACTCATTCTCATTAGTTGCATGCTGACAAAACTTGTTTTGAATTCATACTGGGGGGAGAGAGGAGAGTGAGGGCTAGACTTCCAATTGAGGGGTCCCTCAGTTACGGGTACCTTTCTGGGTCCCGCGGCTACCTTTCTGGGGTGAATGACGACGGTGACGTGTACTGGGGCCTTGGTGGCGAGGTCGCGGAGTCTGGACATGAAGACGTCCTGCGTGGAGAACTTGTCGAAGCTGCGATCGAAGCCGCCCGCGCCCACGAGGAACTGGAGGTTGTCGATGATCACGTGATCGATCCCAGACTGATCCACCAGCTGCTCGATCGCCTACAGCGCACGCACACGCAAGTGGTCATCGCTCGGTCGATTGAGAGAGAACAGTTCGCGAGATTGAACAAGAGAAGGGGGCGCAGGCTCGAGCAACGGGTCGGACCCAAAATAAAACTGTCTTAGTCTTAGATAGGGTCGATACTCCCGTCACCCATCCCCCTCACTACTGGTGGTGAGGGAGGGAATTGGACTGCACAGTTCCCCCCAAACCACAAAACGGTATCGAAATCCAGACAGAACGAACGGCTGCAGCTAGGACTGCGAGGCCGCAATTTGGAAACCGCTTCCAAAAACTCTCCAGGGGGCATATTCGTCTGTTGCGTTGCGTGCGACGCGCCTGCCAGAAGCGTGTGCGTCCACGCCCCCTCGCCCCCTCCCCCCTCCTCCCCAAGATACTGGAAAAGAAAAGACGGGGCAGCTTGGCACCTTGGCGGTGGTCTGTGGCGTCTTGCCGAGGAACTCCTTGGTGTTCATCATGATGAGGTGGCGGTTCGAGCGCTCGAAGCGGTCCAGGTAGATGTCGATGTCGTCCTTGTACTCGCGCCGCCACAGCGGCTCCCTGCACGCACGAACGTGCAACGTGCAAAGCGCGCGCGCACGCACGCGCGCACGCACGCACGCGCGCACGCACGCACGCGCGGACGCACGCACTCACTCACTCACTTGTGGTACTGTATCGTCATCCACTTGAGAATCTTGTCCTCGGGCATTTCGAAGCTGCAGAACAGAGTGCGCACCTAAAGCAGTTGCAAGAATATGCAAATTCAGCATTTTCAATATTCTTCAAGGCAAATTCGCTTCCCACTCAGGTCGGTCACTTCATTTTCTCACTTTTGTCACAAAGCCCCTCACAGTCGGAAGGACGATTTACAGCAGTTCTCACGTTCTCCCTGAGGAGGTCGAGGGCGTACTCGCAGAGGAAGGTGGTCTTGCCCAGGCCCGTGCCTCCCGTCAGGATCGTCAGCTCGCCCCGACGGAAGCCGCCGAAAATCTCATTGAGAAGCGCGAAGCGGTGCCACTGAAGGAAGCCAGAGTGGCAATGCAGCAACGCACGCGAGAACCCAGCGGCACCGAAGCAGACACGGACGCACGCAGAGTGAGCGACGCAAGCGGCCACTGCGATGGTTCGCTGCCCACCTCACCTTTGCGATGCCGCTCTTCCAGTCGTCGTGTCCCACGAGCTCCTGTCTCAGTTTCTCCCTCCTGTCCGCCAAAGTCGCAAACTGGTCCGTCGGCGCCGCTCCGTAGCGCAAACGGCCCTTCGACGCTGCCGTTTCGCTCCTACAATTCGATCGTCATCGGCGATCTTTGTTTTGAAGGGGTTGGGTTAAATCGAGACTTTTGAGAATCCAGAGGGATCATGCTGTGCCGTGTTGAAGTCTCACTAAAAGGTGCTTTTGTGGCACAAGGAAGAACGAACTAACGCATGCACAAGGGGGGGGGGCTTTATTGGAGGGCTGGAAAAATGGTAGCCGACTTACAACTTCGTCTTGACTGCCGACCTTCGGCCTTCGGAGAGCATCTGGTAGGGCTTGTCCTGGGACCTGCAAACGGCTGTCATGTGCGTGCACTCTGTCCCTAATGCAAAAAAAAAATGCAGTTTTTTCCAAAAATTTACAAGAGAGGCTGAACAGAGACAGACAGACTGACTGGACGACGCGACAGCGGGCGGGCGAGATGGCGTAGGCGAGGTCCTTGGCCTGCTCGAGGTAGTGCAGCGGGAACCACACGTAGATCTCGTCAAAGCCGGCCAGGTAGGACACCAGCTGAGTGACAACAACCAATTGTTTTTCTCACGAACTATTGCATAATGTCGCCACACGGGTGGATAGCGACACGCGTGACGTGAAACTGTGACTCTGACTGCAGTGGCGGATCCGGGGGGGGGGGGGTGGAAATAGACACATTCCCCTGCCGAAATCGGAAAACTAGAGGGGAGAAGAGCTAGGCGGTGGGAGAAGAAACGTGCCTAGTGTAGGCTTACTTTTCCGCAATAAGTGCGTGCAGTGGTCAAAAATTTCATTTTTTTCGATGCGCCGCCGTTTTATGCATTAATCGTCGCACGTGGACAGCCGAAGAAGTGCCCCAGCCCCAACCACTGCCGAAATGGCCAAGCAACCATACATTTCAGCATCTGAAAAATCCGCCCTCCCTACAAAAGAAATTTCGAGATTTGTCACCGTGACTGAGGCTGCTCGTGCGTGGCTCTGCGTGAGTGGGTGCCTCTGCTTGTGTGCGCGCGTGCGTAGCTCTGCGTGCGTGGCTGTGCGTGCGTGCGTGGCTGGCTGTGCGCGCGTGCGTGCAGGACCTTCTCATCCTTCTTTTCGGCGTAGGGCAGCGCGACGACGACGAGATCGGAATCCTGGAGGGCGTCGGCGGCCGCGAGGCAATCCCTCTCGGTGCGCGTCAGCAGAATCGAACGGTGCGACGGGCGCACCAAGTGCCAGCCGAACAGCCCAGGGTAGAAGGAGAAACTGAACCGTCGTCAGTTACAGAGGGTGGCAGATGGCTCCCGCAAGCACAAGCACAACCGGCAGGCAATCGTGAGCGAGACGCTGAATTATACGGATACCAGTGTAAAGAAATACACTTCGCACCCGTCGCTGTCTTCGGTCGCCTTCAGTGGCTCCTTCGGGACGATTCTCGGCGACACCGTCGTCGTGCCGTCGTCGGCTCTTTCCTAAAAAAAAACATTTAAAATATTAACACCAAAAGCCGAGTTAAACCTCCATTAAATACCAGCGAGAGGATTTTCAGTCCGGACGGGAGACGATCTTTGGGCGGAACGCGTTCTTCTCTAACCGTGGCCATCTGAGGGTAAAAGTCCGCTAGTCAACAATACAGTGATTCCAATAATGTTGGCGTATTTTGAGTTCCAAAAAAAATTCGCAGGACCTGGTATCGTGGCAGGAGCAACTCGGCCAGGTCTGCATCCTTGCCAACGGAGCCTTGCGGCTTGACGGGCACGTACCACTTGACATTGTACTCTGCCAGCACTTTGCGATTGATCTTCCTACAGTCAAAGTTCTCGAGTCGGTGCCGGAAGGCGTCCAGCGACTGCCTTCGGTCCCAAACCACCGTCACCTCGCGACGACGAGCGGTGAGCATCTCGCGCGCGCGCTGCGTCGCCCTGCAAGCAACGCTTGTAGACTGTAAGCTTGCATATCAACGCAAGCTCGCTGCCAAGCCAAGATTGAAACTTGAAAAGGCATTGTCAAAGCCCAAAAGACTGATTCCAATGATGGATTTAATTTAGCCTTCCACAAGCAGTGATGGACTGGGCGAGGAGTATAAGCGACCAAAGGAATATAGCACGACTCGAACGAGCCAAATCTGTCCTCTCACTGTGTCACATACCTGTAACTGGGTCTGGAAGAGTGGGGGGGGGGGGGGAGCTGGCCGATTTTGGGTGGGGGGTCTCTGGAGCAAAAAGTGGGGGGTAGCTGGTCATTTTTTGACTCATACTCATACTTTTTGGTCAAAAATGGGTATAAATAGGCTCTAAACAGTGTTAATTACCTGTTTTATGGCCATATAACACTGAAAGCACTGAAAAACATCAACATTTACTCACTTTTATCGAATTATAGGGTGAAAATCCCTTGGGAAAATTCTGGGGGGTCGGGGGGGGGGAGTTGGGTGGGTGTTGAAAGAACAGTGCGGGGCCCCACCCCACCCCCAGTTACAGGTATGCTGTGTCACATCGCACCCGTCATAGGAATTCAAAATTCAGGAAATCAATTGTTCATGTCATAATTCTCCCAATCGCAAAAGTCTGCGTCTGGATGTATCTGTGCCTTGAATCGAACTTGACACCCATAGGTGTAACCGGGAATTGGACCTGGGGAGGAGGGTTCGGGCACTTTCTGGGGGGGGGGGGGGGGTGGGTGGGGTGAAAATCTGGAGGAGGGGGGGGGGGGTCTGGGCAGAAAAAAATGGGCAATTTTTGGTCTATTTTTAGTCAAAAATACACTGTAAAAGCCTGAAAATAGGTACTTTTTAGCCGAAATACACTGTAAATAACGCAAACTAGACACTTTTGGTCGATTCTTGCTCAAAACACTGTACAAAGTGCATTTATTTAGCAATATAGTATGTAGTAGAAAGTTTTCAAAAAGTCTGGGGGGGGGGGGGGTTGGGTGGGGTTTCGCACAAACCTGGGGGGAGGGTTGGGGGGGGGGGGGGTGTGGGTAGGGTCAAAACCAGCAAGTGGGGGAGGGAAACCCCCCCCCCCAACCCCCCCCCCCAAGTTACAGGTATGTTGACACCCTGCACAGTTCAAGCATGCTCTTATCAGTGGGAGGACACACGACTTGACATTTCGGTGTGCCTTCCCGCACTTACGTATCCTTTGTATCCAGTCTACTGCACCAAATCTGCACCTAAAGTCCTGTCTTTCGTGGTTGTTTCTACCCCAGACGGGAGCGTTCCAGCTCCTCCGACTGCCCAACTGGCTTCGGTGGCCCACTGAGTGGCTCAGTGATGACATTCGATTCGAAGGCTTTCAATGGACGCTTTGCTAAGCTAGCTTTTCGTTAGCCGGAGCAGCAGCAGCTTTGTGCGCTGCGTGTGCTAAGGTGGTGACAGACAGTGGCGCCATGCAATGGGCGCAGCGCCTGACAGGAAGTGGGCGATTTGCCGGATGAATGATTTGCGAACACAACACCCCGCACAGAGGTTTACATAGCAACCGAAAGGGTCACGAGTGGCAAGGCTTGAGTGTCGATAATTGGTGTTGGGTCTGTGGGCGTCGGCACTTTTTTCTCTCTAGAGGGTGCGCAGCGACGCCTAAGTGGCTGTTCGCGGACCTTTGGGGACTGAGAGAGTGACATTCACGGCACATTTTGCCTTCCGATTCTCCGCAGGTTCAATACATTCAGTAGCGAATTGTCTTGAGTTGAGAATGATTAGCTCAAAGGCAAAAAGAAAGCCAACATGACCATGCCCCATGCATGGGATGGTGTGGTGATATAGGGTAAGCATAGGTGGGCTCAGGGGGGGGGCAGGTGGGGGGGGGGGGTCACTCCCTACCCCGGCCAAGGCCATCCCACTTTTTTTCTGGGAGCCATCCCCCACCCTGGCTTTCGCCAATATCGAAAAAATTGGCTAAAGATGCGTGTTTTCGCTTCCGTTTCAGTGTACTGTGATCCAAAAACGCTTAGAAAGTGCTATTTAGGCATTGTTTTGACACATTTTCGACCAAAAAGCACCAATTTACACGCTATTTAGGTGCGAAATCTTCCACTTCGACCATCCCTCCTCCAAAATTTTCGATCCCGGCGGGATGGCGGGAGACCCCCCCCCCCCGCAAACCCTCACCCAGCCACCCCCCCCCTGGCTTTTGACCCAATCTACACCTATGAGGCCAAGGGGAAGTTCCCAGGAAACTTCACCTTACCCTATTCCCAAGTTCCCCTATCTCTGCATCCGAAAAGACAACTTCAACATTCATGAAGAGTGAAGAATACAAGAAAACAGAAAGAAAACGAAAGAAAACAGCAAATAGCCCAACTATTCACAACTTACCCTCGCAGGAGCTTTTCAACGCCTTCTATAGAGTCCGCGACCGCTCCACATGCAGGGCACATAGCGGATGCTTCATCAAAAATCCTCCAACTGCACACCTCCGTCGCTTTTTCAACGGAACTGTTTGTGGCAGAGCGCGCACTAGAACTTCCAGCAGCAGCGACACAAGGTTCAGAACAGTCTCCAGCAGGGCTGGCGCTAGAATGCGCTGTACATGTTGCAGAATTCGCTCCCAGAGAAGAATTCAGGTCACTGGGAGTGGCCGAATTGCCCGTCGAAGTGTCTGAGATTTCTCCAGTAGAGCTGCCGTCCGGTATAGCCTCCTCTGTCGAAGATGAGGCGCAACTGGCAGCTGCAGACTCGGCTTCTGGCGGGGGCGACACACAGAGGTCTTCGAGTGTCATAATCAGATGGCGGACAAGACTAGTATTGGAGAATTCCTGTTTGACGCCGAGGTCGGTAAGGCGCCTCGAGACCTCGGTCACAGTAGGCGCGTTGTCGAGCCTCGGCAAGCGCTCCGTGAAAAAGTCGTCAGGACTTTTACAGACCGTCGACACAACTGCGCTGGGTGACGACGGCTCGACAGACGCCGAATCGGGCCGACGGACGGGGAGCTGCCGACGCCGACCGCTGCCTGACAGCTGCCGACGCGCGCACGACAGTCGACGGGCGAACAAGCTCGAGCATGCGACGGCTGACGACATAACGCGTGCGCCAACCAGTTTGGATTTTGGGATTTTCGCGCCAAAACATCCCACTGTGCACAAGCAATGTTTTGCGTAGAAAGTCAAGTGCACAAGCGTCTCTTCGTAAAAAAAACCTTCATATGACGCATCAGATGCACACGGATTTCCTTACTTCGCGGTGTGTAAAAATGCGTAGTGAGCTCTATTTGAAAAATTCTTCCGCAGAATTTATTATGTCATCATTCACTTCGTCATGCTTTCACTCGTCGCAACCCTATAACACCCGTTGAAGCTATTCTGCGAATAATAGGCACTGTACTGTAGTAGCAAATTTAAACGCCTTTCGGACGGGTTTCTTTTTGTCGCCAGTTCACGTTTTTTGTTGCCAGTTCACGCACGCGACAGACAGGACACACGACAGCGCTGCAATGCAGACAGTTCGTCAAGCTGTGTTGAGATCACGCCGCAGTGTCGACCAGTTGCCTATGCACTTTATTACTTGCACCCCACAACGGCGTCGTCAGGTTACACCTCGGCTGCACGCATTGGCTCCTGCTCAACCGTCGCTCGGTCCGTGGACCTCCAGGGAGTGCAGACACGCACAAGCGCCTGTCTGGCTTGGGTGGAACATAGCAGCAACAGGTAGGGATTTCCGCAACCAAACATCTAAATTCTGTTCGTGTGAGTCGGCGTGCCTGCGTGCGTGCGTGCTTGCTTGCTTGCTTGCATGCGTACGTGCGTGCGAGTGTGCGTGCGTGCGTGCTTGGTGCGTGCGTGCTTGGTGCGTGCGTGCGTGCGTGCGTGCGTGCGTGCGTGCGTGCGTGCGTGCGTGCGTGCGTGCGTGCGTGCGTGCGTGCGTGCGTGCGTGCGTGCGTGCGTGCGTGCGTGCGTGCGTGCGTGCGTGCGTGCGTGCGTGCGTGCGTGCGTGCGTGCGTGCGTGCGTGCGTGCGTGCGTGCGTGCGTGCGTGCGTGCGTGCGTGCGTGCGTACGTGGGTGCGTGCGTGTCCCGAAAGTGCGCACCGTGGTCAAGACGTGCATGCTGACAGGCGGCAGCTGACGGGTCTGGAAAAAGTAGTAGGAATTGTCGTTGTGAATCGTTTGCCCAAGAATCCCCAACAAAATAGCTGCACAACTGCAACTTTGTATCACGAATGTGATGAGGCCGTAAACTGTCAACGAAATCTCCACTTTGAACCTCTTTTTGTTCTCTGAAGTAGCTGAAAATGGCTCCTTGTTCTGAAATTGAGCCGCGTTTTTCCGACAGAAGTTGTTGCTATGCTACCAAGGCAGGAAAAGAACGTACCGCTCGAGCAAGCGATGCGAGTTTGACTACGATAGCGGCGTACAAGCCAGCAATGACTGCAGCAGACGCAAAGAAGCTGACGATAGTCATGGCGATGAGTGCGAGCGACCAACTCGTGAACCGTATAGCCACAGAAGTGACAGTCAAGTTCGACCGACCGGTATGCAAGTTCCCAGGAGTGTAAACAAGTTTTTCATCGAGAAAGCCAGCTGTCGCCAGGAGGACGACGATTAACCAAGACAAGCCAATCAGAACATTTGTCACTTTCAAATTGCGTCGCTAAAATGCAAATCGTCTAAGTGCACACAAGCGTCGAACGAACTCCAATACTTCAAAATAGAGAGACAGGACTCGATTGTAAGTCCGACGAGGGACCCCACCACGACTCTGACTTCCACGGCGAATTTCTCTGTACATATACATGCGAGGGCGTCGCACATTCCAAAACTTCTGGTATTCCTAAAGCATGACTTACCGATTTGTAAAGGAAGGGGAAGAAGACGGCGATGAATCGGTTGAGAGCGAGCGCGGCAGTGGCGAATGGCTGACCGGCCGTCGCGCCCACGTCCAAACCGAGCAAAGGCCGGGCCAACACACCGTCGTGACTCAGATAGAGCTCGCTGCAAAGGCATCGTCTCAAAGTGCGCAATGCTTGCCCCTCGCCATTCTGTTACACCAACCTGAGGATGTTTCTAGCTGGAAAGGTAATGGAGAGCTTATAGGCGGCAATGGCCAGAATGTCCACGCTCGCCAGAGAAGTGGACAACAGCAGGAAACTCTTGGAAAAGGCTTTCTCTTTACGACAGGCTAGGATGACCAAAATGTAAACGGGCGTGCTGAAGAGAAAGATGGCGTCTTGACTCAAGTGAACTTTACAAGCTCAGTCGCAGGCCATGCTCTTGTCCAGTAATGTCCCTCACATTAGTTTGGGGTTCAACATTTCAGTCTGGCATTGTTCAATGTTTCTGCATGGTTACGAACTTACCTACGATTGCGCTGCGTGCGTACCTAGAGGTATGTAGTATGTTATTCTGTTATTATGATTCAAAGTCTGACTAGAATGTCTGCTGACCAACTAAAGGGGGTTGAGTTGAGGTCATGCGGAATGACAAACCGTTTAGTTGAACTGTCTGCTTAGCAACGCCGCTCATTAGCAGCACCAACACAATTGTTAATTGGCAGCTGCGGCAACGGTACAAGGGACCCCACATCTCCCCTCCCTGTACACTTGACAACTTGACATACCAAAGAAGTACAGAACGCCTTGTGCGTTTACTTGATTTAGCAGTCGTCGGGAGCACTTTCACGTTCCGTTCCATCACGCACTAAGGCCAACCCAGAAGTTGCAAATCCGAAAGAGCTACTAATAAACCGCCTCATTTCGCCGCACACAACACAAATCGCGTATCGCAGTCGTTCTTGTACTACGAACATCATTTGTCCGTGCTGTGACAGGCTGTCTCCTTCTCAGTTTTGCAGCTTCGTCTACCGATCCTATTGGGTAAAACACGCCCAAGTGCGCTTGCGATGCTTGCGCACAGCCTGGCTCACGATGTCTCTCGAACATACCTATGTATGTACCTTACCGAGGAAGGTAGAGTATGTTCGAGAGAAGGGAAGGCATACGTACCCGTATCCGGGGGATCCTGTACCTAGGTCCTGTACCGCTCCAGCAAGTGCCAATTAGCAACTGTGTGTGTGTGCTGGTAATGAGCACCGTTGCCCAGCCAACGGTTCAATTGCCAACGTGTTGCCTGTCGACACGACCTTCCAGGTCAGACATTCTATCTATTATGAATCATAGTTGTTGTGTGCATAACATTACCTTGACTTGAACGCAACCGTCACCATACAGTGTAACATTGAACAACGGCGGAAACTGTAGTATTGAATCCAAACAAATCGGAGAGAACATCAACCACAGGGCGTGGTGGCTTGTGATTGGGTTTGCAGTGTTCAATTCAGTCCAAGACGTAATCTATG
>JASAMY010003776.1:0-41489 GCA_030248085.1 Paralinhomoeus sp. GSCO2_6 | reverse complement strand
AGGTACATGCCACCACATTACCTGTGTGGTATACATGTTGTACATTGTACATACCATTGTACATTGTAGTGCACCTGTGCATGTAAAACGAGCTATTCATGTATTTGTATGGTCGTTTATGCGTTTAAGCATAGAATATGGACATAGGTACATGCCACCACATTTCCTGTGTTGTAAATATGTTGTACATTGTACATATCCATTGTACATTGTTGTGTACCTGTGGGTGTACAGCAAGCTATTTATGTATTTGTATGGTCATTCAATGCTTTTGTAGATCACAATAGCTCTGAAACACCCTCTACAAGGTATATTTACACTAATATATGGCACCTTACATCGCCTGAACCCTCCTTTAATTTAGAAAAGAAAAAATTTTTTAATTAAAAAAACATTTTTTTTTAATAAAAAAAAACGGCTGATTTTTTTTTCAAAAACCATCTCTACACACACACACACACACACACACACACACACACACACACACACACACACACACACACACACACAGTATGCACACATGCACGCACGCATGCACGCACGCACGCACGCACACACACACACACACACACACACACACACACACACACACACACACACACAGTACGCACGCACGCACACACGCGCAGTACGCGCGCACGCACGCACGCACGCACGCACGCACACACATGCACATTTACACATACATAAACAATGAAAAATTGGCTTTGAGATGGTGGCTCATTTAAGGATGGGGGGGCTAATCATAGGGTTGATGAAAAATCGTGGATGCAAGTGTGCAAACTGTACAATTTATTGTGTGGCCTAAGTTGAAGTTAATTGTTCTTAATGGTCTTGTCTGAAGGTCCTCATTCTTACTGAAGGAGTGGCGAAGAGCGTGGTGCTATGAGAACAACCAAGAAGCAGCAGCCAGCAATAATGAGCCACTCTATGTCACTGTGAGTTCCTGTCGCCTGCCTTGTTTGATGCGTGAATGCCATGTTGGGGGTGGGTTTGGGAATGTGAACAGTTGTGTCGTTTTTAGATGGGCAATGATTCATCAGTGCCACTGCTTTCAACTAAGAAAAATACTGAGGGACGCGGGGACTCATACAAAGTTATTTGGACGCTCTTGAAGGTACAGCCTTTACACAATGATCTTCTAACTAAAGGGTGTTTTTTAATTTGACCACATTTTGTTTTTGAATAACGTTTGCTAGAAAAGGCCAATGTCGGAGGCTCTGTTCCACAAAGTTTCAGCCTGGTCGGTTAATCGACGCGGGTTTTACAGGCTCTCAAGTGGAAAGGCCCGATTTTACACATTTGTGTGCATTTCTGCACTTGGAGTCTTCTGTAACTTTTGAAGTTTTTAAATTTTTTTTTGCAAATTTGCACGCTCTGTTGTTTCCTTGATTTGCACTATCTTCTTGCTCCATGATCAGCCACCAAGGATATTCGTGGGATGAAGCAGCAGCTTCATAGAGTGTGGAGAGAACTGCGGCGCATCCAGCAGCTGCTGTGCATCCATCCGCTGCTTGACTGAAGGCGTCCCCCCTTCTTGTTCTAATCCAATGGCCCTCTTCAGGGCCACTGCGAGGTCAAAGACCTACTGTGCGTCTCCTCGTGGGGAACCTTGGGCAATGTCGCTTATGCGTTGGATAAGCAGAGAGGCACAAATGTGTAAAATCGGGCATTTTCACTTGAGAGCCTGTAAGACACGCATTGGTTAACCGATCAGGCCGAAACTTTGCAGAACAAAACCTCCGACATGGTACTACAATCTTTCAAATTTTCAGCGCAATTTCAAATTTTCAGCGCAATACAATCTTTCAAATTTTTTACGCAAAACTCTTGCCCACCACTACAATTAGCCCCATCCTATTCTGAGATCCTGGGCCATTTACTTGAGGCTCCTCCAAAAATTGAGCCTAGAGCCCGAACAGAGAGATTGCTTTAAGGGTGTTGTTTATTAGAGCATTTTCCATACAAGTTAAATATGCATGCATGCAATATGTGGTTTAGTATAGTGTAATATCTTGTAATCAGCTGCATGTTGTGAGCAGAAGTTAGCAGAAGTTGCAATGCACACATGTACACACAATTGCATAATTTAAGGTCAGTTGGCCTCTGGTGCTCAGTGTCTTTCTGACTGACATGTTGATCTGCACTCATGGATTGATCACACCATTCGTGCTCAAGTTAGTGATGCTAGTCATTCTTCAATTGATCTCTTGAGATGCATTGTAGTGCATTAATTGGGTTCACTGACCGACTGGAGCAGCCACTGTGGCTGGGTATTCTCCTGTCTCTGTTTTTATTCTATCTTGGTATTTTGGGAGTGTGTGGACTGGCTTGGCTCTTCAATTTGGTGACCGGTTTGAATACTGTCTTCAACAGCTCTGTCTCTAATGCTGTTTACACCAAAGTTTGTGCATTTCACTTCCATCCATGAAGGAACCTTTGCTCCACTAATGTGTTTCTGAGAATGTGCTCCATTGCAGGTGCTCAGACTTTCTGCTATGGCTCGGAGTCGCAGAACAATTGGTGAAATGGTCAACTTAATGTCCGTCGATGTGGACCACATTGATCACCTAGCTGAGAATATGGTCAAGCTCTGGACATGCCCTTTTGTGGTATACATCTTTACTTATATAAATACAGACATTACACATGCAGGTCTCCAATCCACACAAAAGTGACAGAATGTAGGTAAGAATATTGAAGTGAATGTCCTGCCTGCATGCTTGGGGTCCAATAAAAGTGCACTGTGTAGTTAGTGTATTTCATTGTATGTAGTTAGTTTATTGCATGGTATGTCCATCCATGAGTTGTCTACACATTACACATTACCTGTACGTGTCCATCCAGATGTATAAGTGTTTCAGAGCACTGGATCATTTTAGACTATCACCGATTTGATCGTTATTTGGTACTTCCTTGGTGATGCCACCCTAGTTGCATTAGCAGTGCTGGTTATATTGTCTGGTGTTAATTTTCTCGCAACCTACATTTCTCAAGGTTTTGAGGTGATTTTTCGGCAATTTAGATTGATGTTGCTCACCAGGTATGAATTATGTTTGATCAGAAATGATATACAGGGTGCGCCACTTCTGCCTTCCAATTTTTAAAGGGGACTAGGCACCTCCAGGACATCAGAGGGAAAGTGTTGTGCCTGTGTCCCACAGCCCCAAGACAATCTATTCTGAATATCAAAATGATCTGATTCGTGCACGATTTGCCGTAATTTTGTTTTAAAACATCGAAATTCAATGTTTCATGACACAGTAATTTGTTGGGTAAACGCGCATGCCATTCCTTGCAAAGCGACGTCACCACACATACAAGCAGAGTGGGGCGTAAATTTGGGCAATTTACAAAAATATGCAACAGATGCAACAACAACAGATGCAGATGCAAGCTCAGGCCTAGGCTTCACTTGGGCTTAGGCTAGGCTTTGCTTAGGCTTAGGTTTCGCTTAGGCTTCGGTTTAGGCAAATCAGGACCTGTGTTGCATCTGTTGCTTATTTTTGTAAATTGCCCAAATTTACGCCCAACTCTGACTGTGTGTGTGGTGACTAGGGATGAGCATGGGCCAGGCCGGAATTCCGGGCCCATTTTGCGGGCCGGGCCGGGCTGGGCCTGCGTTTTGAGGGTGCGGGCCGGGCCGGGCCGGACGATTTTGGCTGGCCAACGTAGATAACTACCTATGTAATGCATTGTTAAGTATCGGCAACTATTCTGCACCGTATTAGCAACTTTGTATTCTATGACGCGCGTCTTTCGTGCTCAAATGGTGCAAAGGCCGTAAAATGGTTGTGAATTGCGATTCTGAGAGGTGGATGTGCCATTCTGTTAAGTAAATCACGCCAATTGGCATATGGCATTTCAGTAAATTGTACACTGTAGTGACTGTACTTATTTCGTGTTGCGGGCTGGGCCGGGCCGGGCCTGCGATATTGAGCAGTTGGATGGGCCAGGCCGGGCCGGGCCTGGATTTTGAGGGTGCGGGCCGGGCCAGGATGGGCCGGACTATCTGGCGGGCCGGGCCGGGCCGAGATGTGCAGACCCATGCTCATCCCTAGTGGTGACGTCGCTTTGCAAGCAATGGCATGCGCGTTTACCCAACAAATTACTGTGTCATGAAACAGTGAATTTTGATGTTTTAAAACGAAATTATGGCAAATCGTGCACGAATCAGATCATTTTGATATTCAGAATAGATTGTCTTGGGGCTGTGGGACACAGGCACAACACTTTCCCTCTGATGACCTGGAGGTGCCTAGTCCCCTTTAATGGCTAGTTTCTTGTCTGTTCCTTGTGTACAAAGGCCAACCTTGGATGTGTAGGACAATTTTCAGACTACTTCATCCACCTAAACAACTATTATGGTCATACCAACTATCCCTGTTGACACACGGTGCATTTAGCTATCATATGACAATTTTTGAGCAAAGTTCAGCTTTGTGTGCAAATGCATTCACAATGACTTCCTTGAGCTGGTGAACTGAATCTTTGGGCTGGGCATAGAGAATTCCTTTAATGAACCACCAGATGGGGAAGTCAATGGTGGCGATATCTAGTGTCACACACACACACACACACACACACACACACACACACACACACACACACACACACACACACACACACACACACACACACACACACACGCAAGCAAGCAAGCAAGCACGCAGGCATGCACACGTGCATGCATGCACACTAATACCTTCGCACTGAGCTTTGCTCCAAAGTTTATCGTTCTGCAGCAAGTGTGTCATCAGTGACTGTTGGCACTTGAAAATTGAAGGCGGTTTTGATGTTAGAGCACAACAGTTGCTTGGGTGATCAGATCAGCTAAAAATTGGCACGCATCTAAGTTACCCTGCTGCACAAGTGCCCGAAATCTCAACACTTGAGAAAATGAGGGGTCAAGCATCAGAAGGCAGTGGGGCCCACCCTGAACAGTGAATGCGGTTCAGACGGAAAAGCTAAAACTGAAGGACCAGCGGACAAGTCAGTTTAATGAAATGCTGAATGGAATCAAGGCGGTGAAGATGTATGCCTGGGAGCCACTCATGGAAAATAGAGTGAGTCTTTTCCTTTGAGTTGTCTACTTGTGAGTGGCTCTACAAGTGACTTCAGTCAATTTGCCAATAATTTGGGAGGAGTCGAGAAGTATTTGAGCAGGGTAAAGTACATCTTGTGTGATATGTGTGCAGGGTTGCATAAAAAAAAAAATTTCAAGTTTTTTTTTTAAATTAAAAAAAAATTTTTTTTTAATTGACTTATGAGCCATCATTGGCGCCAAATACCTGTACTATAAGATACTTTTAGCCTATTAGAGTGTCAAACACAAGTACTAGTGCTTCCCTAAAGCCTTTATAAGTGTATTTAGCATCGTTTTAGTCAAATGGTGGCAAAGCCGGTGCCTCTAAATGGTCGTGTACAGTATCGCACTATGTTGGGAACCAGTTGGGAACCCCAAAAAGAGCTTGGTTTTGGTGCTAATAAGCAAGTTTATGCATGAATAACTACTAATTGTACCATCTAAACACCATTAAAACGCCTTTTTGCCACTCAAAAGCTAAATTTTACCCAAAAACAGAGAAATTTTTTTTTAATTAAAAAAGAAATCCAACTTTTTAAAAAAAAAAATTTTTTTTTTTTTAAAAAAAAAATAATTTTTTTTTTTAAAAAAAGAACTTTTTTTTTAAATTGTGTAACCCTGTATGTGTGTGCCATCAATTGGTAAGACATTCAGAGAATGCAGTTCAATTTGTTTCAGATTTTGTTTATGATTGTGCATATGGTAATATATTTTTTTTAAGCTTCAACAACAAATGATGTGCTTGAAAATACAAGGAAAATTGCAGCACAGAACTCATGGAGGAATTACTAATTGGCATGTGCGCAACAGATGAAATGACTGGTTGAACATGCACCAGCTACAAATCTTCATGTAGAGGCATTCTTCCAAAACTTTTTTAAATGTTTGTAGGTGAATCAACTTCAGTTTGACTTCAGGGATAATTTTTGACCTTTGTTTTTTTAGTTTTGAATGCAAAGATAAACCATTCAATACAACATTTAATACTCTAAATGGAGTAAAAGTGGGTTCCATAAAAGAGCCAGGTCGGGGCTGAATCACCAGGCCTGTTTCGCTCTCTAACTTACAGTATGCAAGAACACTGAACTGTCCCACTATTAGATGTGCATCTCTTCCTTTGCCTACTTTGTGCTGTCGGAGTATGCAAGAACACTGAACTGTCCCATTATTAGATGTGCATCTCTTCCTTTGCCTACTTTGTGCTGTCGGGAAAAGTTTTGACTCCACAAGTGGCATTCATTTCTGTCCTACTGTTCTCCAACATGCGCATGACTATGGAGATGTTCTTTGAACTCATCAGACAGTGGATCAGTGTAAATTTCCTTTTCTTTATATTTTGTTTACATTCAGAGTGCATTGTGTCTGAAGGTTAATACATGGTACATTGAATTTAAGGCAATTGTCAGTAGCAGACGCCTTCATAGCTTTCTTACTGAGTCAGAGCAGGATTTGAATGCAGTTGATGGAGACATGAGGGATGAGAGTGAGTGGACCTCTTTTAATATTGTCTTTGATCATGTGATTCATTTTTGTCAATGAAAATTGTGTTAAAATGTGTGTACTTGTTGAGGAAATGCCATTCGCCTGTGCAATGCTTCACTTGCTTGGAACCTGCACAATGACATGACACTGAAGAATGTGTCACTGGATCTACCCAAAGGGAAACTGACTGCAGTTGTTGGTCCTGTTGGCTCTGGAAAGTCCAGTCTGCTGTCTGCAATCATGGGCGAGGGCTTTTTTTTAATATTGAAGACAATACAGTACTTCAGTCCCACCATACACTGTAAAACCTATGTAAAAAGCACCCCCTCCAAGAGGCACTTCGAGCATCACCTCCCCCCCAATGGGTAGCACCACTATATTTGTTTACCCTATGAGATGCTATGAAGCTTGTTTAGGTGAGATGCATAGAGTGGATGGCTATGTTGGTGTTGAAGGCAGGTTGGCCTGCGTCCCACAGGAGCACTGGATCCAGAACATGACACTCAGAGAGAATGTGCTATTTGGCAGGGAGTACAATGAAGAGCTTTTCTCAGCAGCTGTCAAATCTTGTGCACTGCTGCCAGATATTGACCTGTTCCCAGCTGGGATCCACACTGAGATTGGAGAAAAGGCAAGTTTAATCTGGATTTGTTGACTTTCCAGATGTACAATATGTTCTTTTTTTCTGATTCTGCAATAATAAATTTTGAATAATAGTGCCTCAATAGAGACATATACACCCCTACGTAGTGCTTCAATGATAAATTTCTTTGAAGGGTGTCAACTTGAGTGGCGGCCAGAAGGCAAGAGTGAGTCTCTGCAGAGCAGTATACAATGATGCTGATGTCTACATTTTGGATGACCCACTGGCAGCAGTGGATGCCTATGTGGGAAGCTATCTGTTCAAAAATGTCATTGGGCCAAAAGGGTTGTTGAAAAGCAAAACCAGGCTGTTGATTACTCATGGTTTCTCCTACCTGCATCAGGTTGACAACATCGTAGTTATGGATGGTACGTCCTGCAGCATTTGTCTCTTAGAAATGGAGCAAAAATATTGTACTAAATACTGAATAATTACACACCCTCCCTAAGTGGACCATCGTCTAAAAGGCAAATTTTTTCCATGTCTGGCTGTATGTGTGAGACCACGTGAGAGTGTGTTACAGTGTACCGACGTGTGTGCACAGAGTCTTGTTCCCTTAAAGATCTCCTCCACATGCTTTGCACCAACAAAGCTCCCCACACTTCGATCAACCCTTCCAGTTTATAAGCTCCCTAATAATTAGCCCCTCCCCCTATATTTAGACACTCTTCTAGAGCTCGATTGAAACAATTAGCACTCATGGGGCTAATTAAAGGGTTCATGGTACATGTGTACCCTGTTTTTTTTGTAGGTGGCCAAGTGGTTGATCAGGGTTCCTATCGCGAACTCATCAACAAGCACTCACCACTTTTTATGGAGCTGATGCAGAAGATGCAGCAAGAAGAGAGGGACCAGGAGGAGAGGATGACAGCCAAGCCTCAACTCATTGACAATGGTTAATAACTTGGCTTTTTTTGTACATTCTAGACCTGCAAACTGAAAAAAATGTTGGTTCAGTAATGGTTCTGTAATACTGTCCAAAAATGGATGGTATGAATTGGTCATGAATTGCATAATACAATTAACAGTTATTCAAAATCTCAAATTGTCAGAATAATATTCAAATGTCCCAGTACATCTCCAATGCATTGGTAGCAATGAATTGTTGAACACCTTAGGCACACACTGCTCAACTGACTGTCTATCTATAGGCAAAAGGAGAAGACAGGAATCAATTTCACTGCTGAATGGTCAGGAAATGGATGGACGTGCTGGGCAGCTCATTGAAGAGGAGAATGTTGAAGTTGGAAAGGTGAGAAAATAAGAGACTTTCATGTAGTACCTCAGTCCTATGCAGTGTAACAACACACAAGTCATGTTAGGTGTATTTGCAGACACTTCGTTTTTATACTCTACTTCAAAAGTGTCTCTTGCAGTAGACAGCTTAGCAGAGATGCAATATTGAGAGGGCCAGTTGGAAACCATATGAACACCTTGGACATTGAATCTCCTTTTGATGTACTATAGAGTTTATAGTTAACTTGTTAGAGGCAAACAATGTAACTTCCACATTACAGGTGAAAAGAAGCATATACTGGTACTACATCAAGTCATATGGACCAGCTATAATTCTTGCTTTAGTTGCATACACCATGAGATGTGCCTTGAGAGTGTATCGAAATCTTTGGCTACGAGATTGGCAAGTCAAGTAAATAAGCAGACACCTGTTCTTCTTGACAATCTTTTGCAGGTCTGACAACAACCTGAATCCTTCCCTCAATGGAACATACTCCATGGAAACACGTTTGTCAGTATTTGTTGGCATCAGTTTGGCAGAAGGTATATATATCTCTATTACATCATGTACAGCTTGTGCTTAGCTTTCACACTTGTGCACAGCTTCTTTTTCTTTTTGAAATTGCTCCATAGATCAAAAATATCATGTGTTACTACACAAACATGCTATGGATGCTGTGGCAACAGTGACTGCTAGATGTCTACAAGGGTTGTTGTGACAGTATCCACATCTGTAGTCTGTACCCAACCTTTGCAACTACAATTCCAGTGCTTTGTTATGGCTTGGGCTCTATAACGATGCTCTTTGGAGCCGTTCGCGCCAGCAAACAGCTGCATAACCCAATGGTGCATAGCATTCTGCGGGCCCCACTCTCATTCTTTGATACAACTCCAGTTGGACGACTTCTCAACAATGCTGACAAGGTTCCAGTTAATCCTTTCCCATACTTCATCAGTATATAGTTTGATAATTCTAGCCATCCTGCCTGATACTGGAAGTCAATCAATCAATGTTTTAATGATGCAATCACCAACACAATACAGGGACGTTAAACCAAAGCACAAATAGGTAACCAAGGGGTGGTGCATCATAGTAACACTGTATCACAAACACTATGGCTTTCTTTACCTGCAAGGGAAGGTGGGTGGGCTGTCCACCTAGCATGGATTTTAGGCAAAAGCCATGACACCACAAAGTATTGAAGCAATGAGAGCATTCATGCTTTTGCCCAAGGAGCTTAGTAACTCAGTGACGTGTCATGGGAATAGAACCCCTTACAATGTACCATGAGTGTGCCAAGATGACGCCTTACCATTTAGCTACTCGGCCTAAGCTGGGTTGAGTGCCTAGTGGACCTTTCCCTCATCTTGCAGGTTATCTTGCATCTTGCAAGTCTCAAAATTTTAGCTTGTGGCTCCATTTTTATTTGTAAATTGGCAACAATGAATGACTATACATATGTGTGCAAACCACAGCTAAAATGGCCTAACATCCATAGATTTTAACAAGATTCCCCATTCAGCAATTTGCTTCCTCACCAAAAAAGTCCCAAATCTGCTACTGGTTTAGGACATGGACCGAGTTGATGATGGCCTACCACTGGACTTCAAGTTCTTTAGCATTTTCATATTGGACACCATGTCCAAATTTGCAGTCATTATTATTGCAATGCCAGTAATGGGAATAGGTCTTCTGCTTCTGCTGCCAGTATACTATGCCATGATGGTGACTTTGGAGTTCTTTTGAGAAACATGACTAATACCAAGCAAAAGCAGTATTTGTAAGCACATAATACGCAGATTTTAGAGCTTCTTCATTGCTCCAAGTCGCCAACTTTCGCGTCTCAGGTCCAGCACATTTGCACCACTTCTCTCTCACTTTTCAGAAACAATTCAAGGCTTGTTGTTGCTTTGTGCAGTTTCACAAGTTGCTCTTTTGCACCAAATTTCCTTACATGCAATTCAGGTGTCAGTTCAATTCGCTGCTTCAAAGTTACAGAGCAGTTCATTGAAAAACACCAGAGACTCGTTGATCAGAACCAGAGCATTTCTTATTTGAACTACATATCATTCAGGTTTGATACACATGCAAAAATGCACATATGTATGTGCTCACATACACATGCAAAAACGCACGTACATGCTCACACACACACTGGCCCGTTTTTTTTTGGAACTGGGTTGAGCTGTGGACTCTCCTCAGACGTTGTGTGGGACGCTCCGGAGACACTCTCCCACCAAAAAGTGACATTTACTTCCCCCCCCCCACTCTTCAAGACCGGGTTACAGGCATTTTACACGCCACTTGTGTATTTGATTCTCGGTTAAAACATCCTGGAGCAGAAAAGCCGCAAGGAGTGAGTGATAACTAGAAGCTTACAGCATGCCTGTACACAAGATGTCTGAAACGAGCGATATCTGCATACTGCAAAACCTATAATTAGCCTCCCTCATATTTGGCTGCCCCTGTAATTATACACCCTTCTATTGCTCAAATGAAACAATTACCGTAAACTCTATAATTAGCCCCCTGGGGGCTAATTTTTTCGTTCGAGCTCTAGGAGGGTGTATAATTATAGGGGGGGGGGCTTATAAGCTGGAAGTGTCGATGAGTGGGAAGATGTGTGGACAAAAAGGCGCGTGGAGGCGATTTTTAAGGGAAAAAGGCGCTGTACACACACGTTGGTACACTCTAACACACTCTCAAACAGTCTCACATACACCTACGTGTACATAAAGGGTGTTTTTTTTAAATTATCACATTTCTTTTTTGAATAACTTTTGTTTCCTTTGTCGGATTGTTATCAAATTTGGAACACTTATACTCAAGACTTTGGGATTTTGTCTGAAAAAAGAATCGTCGAATTCGGTTGAAGGTTCCGAGAGTTATAGCGCTCCAAATCAGATGTCGCTTTTTGGGCAGATTTTACAAACGAAATCGTTTGAATCGTAACTATCCCGAACTGTATGCCAAATTTCAAACGCCAGACTTTGCTTTTGGCTGGCTCAGCTCGTTCAATACGGTCGGCGCACAGTAACACAACTGAAACCGCCCCCTCTCCATCCGCCCTTCCCCACTCCATACCAACCCAACGGCCCAGGTTGTTCGCCATGTGAAATCTGCCCAAAAAGCGACATCTGATTTGGAGCGCTATAACTCTCAGAATCCTCAACCGAATTTGACGATTCTTTTTTCAGACAAAATTCCAAAGTCTTGAGCATAAGTGTTCCAAATTTCATAACAATCCGAAAAAGGAAACGAAAGTTATTCAAAAAAGAAATGTGATAATTTAAAAAAAACACCTTATACATGTACACATCCGCGACCATACGTACACCGAGACATGGAAACATGTGCCTTTTAGACGATGGTCCATTTAGGGAGGGGGGGGGCGTAATTATAGGGGGGGGGCTTATTAACTCAAAGTGGTCTTGGGAGGGTGTATTATTATAGGGGGGGCTAATTATAGGGGGCTGATTATAGGGTTTACGGTAGCTCCAGGGGCTACTAAGTGTAGGGTACCATATCACAACAGTATTCTGCAATAGTTCGTCTGGAGTACTAGTTAAGCCTTCAGCTACACCTGGGGAGTGCAGGACACTATTGGCAGGGGGCACTATTGGAGGGGGAAACTATTGGAAAATTTATTGTACACGTGTGAAGAGCTTCTGTGCAGTACAGTACTACTATTTCGATGTACATACATATTAGGTGGCTGCACGTCCGTCTGGACTGCATTGGCTACCTGATCGTGCTGGCGACCTCATTGATTGGCGTGGTCTTTCGGAGCAGTTATGGAATCACCGCCGGAAGTGTTGGCCTTGCTCTCTCCTTTGCGATGGATGTGAGTGAGAACGTAAACGCGAGAATCCACTACGAGCGGCTACGCTCGTAGTGGCTGAGTGGGCGGATGGAAGGCCTATCCTTCGATATGAGGCTCTCAGCGGCACGATTTTTATAAGGGGATCGAGCCTGCTCGAAAGCCCAGTTTATTACCAGAATTGACTGTATGCATGAGCTGAGGTACAGCGTGTGCATCACATGCCATACAATGGGCGACTTCACACAGTACAGGTGTGTGCCATTCCTACTCATGAGTGCAGTTATTCAGATGAGCGAGGGACTCAACTGGGGCGTGGTGTGCGCCAGTCAGATGGAGAACTACATCGTCTCCGTTGAACGACTCAAGCAGACGATCGCTACCAAGAGCGAGGTGCACTGCTCTTGTCGCTTGTTCCTTCCAAACTACCTACATATGTAGTCGGCAAAGGCGCGAGTTTGGTGCTGCGGCCTAAGGCCCGGCCTTTTGTTGTCTGCATTCTCATTTCGAGTATTGTGGATGCGTTTGTCGTTCGCGTGTGGTGTAGTGGTACATAGCACACTGGACCGGTAATCCAGAATTCCAGATATGCGTGGGTTCGTTCAATTCCCATCGCTCCACGCGCCAATTTTTCCTCAACTTTTCAATAGTCGTCTTCAGAACTGTCGATATGTATGCAGTCTCTAGCAGCAGCAGCAGAGTTTTTGTCAGTTAATGCTCCAATAGTGATCCTTCTCTTCCCCATCCCCATTCCCAATCCACCAGTATCGTAGGTACATAACGAGATTTTACATACATTATGCGAGCGATCGTTCCTCTCGTTGTGGGCACTCTTCATTAGTGGGTCCCTCGGGTTGAACTCAGGACCCTCCGATCACTTCTCGACCACTTTCTAAACCACTAGGCCATCTCGCAGGCACTGTATACTCCAGTGTTTCTTGTTGCTGGAATGTATGTAGACATGGTCAGTTCCATAAGTTTCGGCAGATTCGCGGACGCCGCTCGTCCCAGTTGATCCCAGTGATTCCCCTGCCCACCCCAATGGATGCGCGCTTCCAGGCGCTGTGGCGCGTGCTGAGCCGCCAGCCGGCCAAGTGCTGGCCTGCCGAGGGAGCGGTGCGCTTCGAGAACTACTCGACGAGGTACCGTCCGGGCCTCGAGCTGGTGCTCAAGGGCATCGACGTCAGCATCCAGGCCAGGGAACGCGTCGGAGTCGTCGGCAGGACTGGAGCAGGTGACGACAACCCGTCCTGCGATCAGTACTGCACGAACGCAACTGTGTTGTGCTGACCCATCCCAGTCCGATTGCAAATTACGTGCTACAAAACGTACCGAAAGCTCCAGGCAAAAGCTCCATAGCGCTGTCTCTGCTGCGAATTATCGAGCCCGCTGACGGGAAGATCATCATCGATGGCGTTGACGTGTCAACAATTGGGCTGCACGATCTCCGCGAGAAGCTCACCATTATACCGCAGGTCGCTCCCGTTCCGGTTGGGTAGGGTTGAGAAAACTCTGCCCCTCCCTCCCTCCCTCCGCCAGTTACTTACTACATGTTCATACGTATAAGCTCCAACATGTACGTATGTATGAGGAGAGTGGGGTCACCCCTCTCCTTCAATTGCAAGTTCGCCTTCGCCAGCAACACGCGTATGTATCGTCGACTGTCTGCAGGAGCCGGTGTTGTTCTCGGGCAGCGTCCGGTCGAACCTGGACCCCGAGGGCGAGTCGACGGAGTCGTCGCTGTGGGAGACGCTGAGGCGGGTACACCTCGAGTCCTTCGTCGCCTCCCTGCCACGCGGACTCGAGCACGACCTACTCGAGTTCGGCGCCAACCTCAGGTTCCACATCTGACATGTCCTTGGCTTGCATTAAAAAGTGAATTTTGGTTTGGGGGCAGCTGCCAATTTGTCCTCACCTGTGGTTTCGTTTGTGTTGCCCATTTCTGTCCATTGGTGTTATGAGCAGGTGTAGGTAGAGTATGTATTCCGAGAACCCAAATTGCAGCGCGGGTCAGAGGCAGTTGATGTGCCTGGCGCGGGCGCTGCTGCGGCACAGTAAGGTGCTGATTCTGGACGAGGCGACCGCCGCGGTCGACGTCAAGGCCGACGCGTTGATCCAGGTCCGCCGTTGAATCGCATGGACTGCGATTGCACTCTCGTGTCAATCTGCACCACGCCTCTGAGACGTGCAAAATTGCAGCAAACCCTGAGGGAGCGCTTCAGCGACTGCACCATCATCACCATAGCGCACAGACTCAACACCATCATGGACTACGACAGGTGCGTCGCATACTCACTGTCTGTCGCTCTCGGCCTGAGCGGGTGGGGACAGACGTGAACCCCATATTACAGAGTGATGGTTCTGGAGGGCGGTGAGATCAAAGAGATCGGCCGACCGGCGGAGTTGATGGACGACAGCGCGTCCGCCTTCTTCGAACTCGTCAGTCACCAGCGACGAGCCGCGACCCATTCGTCGGATAGTTGACGGCTTGATTGCAGTGCGTGCGTGTGTCCAATTCTCTTGATAGATAGTGGTGGTAGACAAACATGCGTTGACAGGCACCGAACGACACACCACCACACACACACACACACACACACACACACCAGAATGTCAAAACACAAGCAAATGCAAACGGCGCCTGACACAAACCAAAAACAAACCAACTGGAGATTTAGGCAACATGCTCAGTACAAGCTAACCATTGCTTGTTGTACAGATGATAAGCAGAGTTATGGGCGATGAAGTGGATAGCTCTTTTCCCACGCGAAAACGGTTGTATTTCCCCCACAAACTGAAGGCCCACACGCTCTCTCTGGCACTGCTTTTGATGACAAGACAAGTCTTTCTGCCAGTGTCGACGACGACAGAACCATTTGGTCGTCGAGTTGGCGACAAACGCAACAATAATATTCTAGAGATGGAACACCGCAACCGAGCGAGAGAGAGAGAGGTCGCCATCACTCCAGGTCTTCTTCGTCCATAAGTAGCGCTCTGCTGGGCGGCTCGCTTCGCTGCTGCGCGGAGCTGTTGTCGGTTGAGTTGACCGACTTCGCAGAGGACGACACCTCCTCCGGCTGCTCCAGAGGGCCGCCCTCGTCCTCCGACCAGTCGGGACTGACCGCCACCGCTGTCTCGTCCACGTCAGAGCCCGCGAGTGCTAAACGACGAACGATGCGACAAAGGAGTCTCTGCGTGAACAATACCTGTCAGTGTGACTGGGGGTTGGGGAACCCGAGGTTTAACCCCCCACCCCCCCCCCCCCCCACCCAGAATTGTTGGTACCTATGAACACAAGAACCACTTGTCAGGAATGAATAGGACGCGAACTGGCACGCATCTCCGACAGGGGGGGAGGGACGGTATTAAAAACGTATGTTGGCCGAAAAGTGGATTCTACGCGCTTATTTCAAAATGTGTCAATGCTGTATCTGACCAGCAGGAATCGACCTGCATATGAACTCCCCTCCCTTATCGACCTAACCATGCCCACATGGCTCCCTTGCAACCAGAACCAATCAACACCTATGGTGGGGGTCGCCCCCCCCCCCACCTGAGCATACATGTAACCGGGAAGGGGAGGGGGCAAGACCGGTCTGGGAGGGGTCTGAGGGACGCAAATTTGAAGAGGGAGGGCGGAGAGGGGTCTCAGACAGTAGCGTAGCCAAGCCAAGCCAAGCCAAGCTCCCCCCCCCCCCGAAATTCTCCAAAGCTCAAACTTTTTAACTTTGTACCTTCTGCTGCAATATGCCAATTTGTGCATTTTTCTCAATTTCAATGCAAAATAATGATAAAAACGACATTAAAGAGCCAAATTGTTGCCTGCGACGCTTTTTTGAGCACAAAAATCGACCGTTTTGCCCACTTTGCTAACGTTTTGGTGAATGTAGTCAGGTAAACGAGCGCAAAGCGTGTAAACAGATTAGATGGGAGAGTGTCTAAAGCTTCCCCAGGCGAAATGGCGCAATGTCCAAACAATTCAACAGCCCCCCCTGTTGCAAAATTGAGTACTTGACCGAAATTGTACTCCCCCACCCCCCCCCCCCCCGAAATCAAGTCCTGGCTACGCCACTGGTCTCAGAAGGGAAAAAAAATGTACCTAAATAGTGTCTAAATAGGCACGTTTTGTGACAAAAATGCCTTAAAATAGGCTATAAATAGCGCAAATAGCGTTCTATAGCTGTTTTAGGGTCAAAATCACTAAAAACGACGAAAAGTACACAGGTTCTTATAATTGCAGAAAAGTTCAGAAAAAATTCAAACTGCCCGCCCCGCCCCCCCCCCCCCCCGCCAGTTATATGTACATATCATACCTGTAACCGGGAATTGGACCTGTGGGGAGGGTTCGAGCACTTTCTGGGGGAGGGTGGTGGGTGGGGTAAAAATCTGGAGGGAGGGGGGGTCGGGGAAGGAAAAATATGCACTTTTTGATCGATTTTTAGTCAAAAATACACTGTAACACCATAAAATAGGCACCTTTTAAAATTTCTGTGAGGGGTGGGTGAGGTTTCGCACAAACCTGGAGGGTGGGGGAGGGGATGGGTAGGGTCAATACCAGCATCTGGGGAGGGAAACTCCACCCCCCCCCCCAGTTACAGGCATGGTACATATGCCTGGAAGGCATCACTGATAGGCCCTTTAGAAAAGTGCAGGACAGACAAGGGGATCTGGGTGACGCACTCTGCATGAAGCTCGATAGAATGTTGGCCGTGCTGGGTTGCCGACTGGCGGCAGGCACGCCGAACCAGAGCTGGCCGATCTTGTCGAGCAGCGAGAGATACGTGGAGTCGCGACTCAACGACCGGTAGTAGACCTCTACCAGTATGCTGTAGTAGGTCAACTGAACAAAAAGCAATAATTGTAAACGCTGGCTGCATAGAACCTTGAAACAACTTCAGCAAATTTGACTAATTGCCGTTTCGGTTCCTTTTGGCTCAAAAAGTACGCAACATTTGATAATATTCCCTTATAAATGGACTGGTAAAATCTCCATCGACCGCAAAAATTTGTCCTGCATTTTGGACTTTGGCAGCGCAAGCGCCATGCGGGTCATCCTGACGTGTATCATGCTCGTGATGTCGCAGTCTCGCATCTTACCTTCCCCAGATCAACGGTGAGCAGCAGGAGCCAAGTGAAGTTGAGAAGAGGCCACTGGAAGGGGGGCGTTTGTCGCGAATGCAAGTCGGGATGTCTGCAGGTGTAGTGGCTAAAGACACCATTGGCCGTGACCCTGTCGCCCTTGGCCAGCAGCTGCAAAACCGCCTGCGCCAGGAAGAGGTCCACTTCGGTCGGGCAACCCTCCGACATTTGATAATCTATCAGAAAGGAGGCGAAACCCTGAAGTGAGAGAAAAGCTGCTAGACTTGCAGAGTTCCAGCGAGTGCGACCCACTCAAGCGACCTCGGCGTCCTGGCTGTGCAGAAAGTGCTGTCTGGCGCCCGTATAATCCTTCTCGGTCCAGAGAACGTTGGCGAACACCTTGTGCACGGAGGGGTGGCCGAATCGGCGGACGGATTTCTTCGCGTTTTTTCGCCGTTTCGCCAAGTCGAATTCCGTCGCGAAAGCGGTCGACGGTTCCGCCCTCCTGGCCCAGTCCATGACTAGCGAAGTGAAACGCGCCCTATCGACCGTTCGCTCCTCCGAGCCGCTCTTGCCGCTTTCGTCATTCGTCGCTGCTCCTTCATCGTCGTCGTCAGCAGCAGCAGCGGTGATCTGAAGCCATTTGCGGCCGCTAATGGTGGGCGGGATGGCGGCGAAGAGTCGCTCGAGACGCGTCAGGACGCCGCGCTCGAGCGCGACGCGCAGCTTGAGCAGCGACTCGGCGAACAGCTCGGCCAGGTCCGTGCCCGAGGCGAGCTGGCCGTGCGCGAACAGCTTCGAGGCGCCCTCGAACAACACTTGCAGCACCGCGACGCCATCCCTCCGGTTGAGATAGCGAAAATACAGCGTCCGGTACATCTGGTGCGCCTCGTAGAACTGACCCGCCTCCAGGGAGGTGGCCAGCTTCTGCAGCACGCGCGCGGGCACGGCCGACCTCTGCTCGGTCGACATCCTATCCTCTGCTTAGTTGAGGGGAATAAATAGGCGTAGGACAAAACACGCGCTCCGCGCTCCGCGCTCGTGCGCTCCGCGCTCACGCACTCCACTGCCAGCGAGGATCGAACCCAGGACCTTCGGTTTTGCAATTTGGTGCTCTATCCACTGAGCTATTGCAGCTTCAAACCAGAAACTGGAATACTTTGATTTGGAGTAACACTGTTCGCCATATGGTTTCTCATTTTTCACGTCCCAAGCTGGGGGCCTGGATGGCCCTTGGGCACCTAAGCCTCAGCAAATGTGACCTAAGCCTCGAAAAACTGGCCTAAGCCTCAGCATATCTGGCCTAAGCCATAGCATATCTGGTCTAAGCCTCAGCATATCTGGCTTAAGCCTCGCATGTGTGGCCTAAGCCTCGAAAATCTGGCCTGAGCCTCGCATATCTGGCCTAAGCCTCGAAAAAGCCTAATTTAGTGAAGAAATATTTTGGTGGTGGTTGTTCAGAGCGCAAGAGCGCGCGAGCGCACGAGCGCGGAGCGCGGAGCGCGTGTTTTGTCCTAGGCCGAATAAATAAATGTTAGTTGCAATTTGTAATGTACGCAACAGACGCAACACATGCAGGCTAATACCGTTTTGAGCCTCCCCACCTCCCCACCTCCACGAAGCCAAAAGCCTAAGCCTAAGCCTAAGCCTAAGCGAAGCCTAAGCCTAAGCGAAGCCTAAGCCTAAGCAAAATCCTAAGCGTAAGCCTAGCAAAGCCTAAAACTAAGTCTAAAAGTTGCGGAGGTGGGAAAGTGGGGAGGTGGGGAGGCTCAAAACGAGGTGTGCCCACATGCATAATAGACCTTGCTCCACCCATTGGTCCCGCCTCCAATTCGTAAGTGCGTGAGTGTTGCAGTCGGAAGAAAACACGATTGTCAGTAGAAGTGGTCAAAAATTGGCCCGACTGAGACATGGCCAAGAAAAAGCGGCGAAAAAGAAAAAAAAGAGAATCGTGTAATGTGTCTCACATCGCACCGACAAGCAATTCATTCCCGCATTTCTCTTCAGATCCGAACTGAAACCCGCAACTGTGCCGGCGAATACCGGGAGCTATATGGAGGGAATATTATTAGGTTAGCCAATTGCTAACAACGTGCCACGTTAGAAGCGAGAACAGCTTTGACTTGCGCGAACACAATTTGTGCAAACACGAGCTCTATGCTGCTGACAACAAAATCGCCACGGGGTTGCCAAGGCAGAATCCGTCGCGTCTGCAGATGCCTCTGCGACGATCGACGTCGACGACCCCCTTCCCCTAGGCAAAGTCGACGCCCTGCAAGAAAGCCCACAAAAGAAGCGCCTATACAATATACATTAAGGAAAATTTTGCAGGTGGCTGCAAAAAAAGGAGAATATGTGAAGCTCCTTTAGGCCCAGTTTGAAAAAACGCGGTATTAAAAGTAGCCACTTCATCAGATGATCAACTTCAGTTTGGACAAACCGTGTATAATCGAACCAAGCGCAGCAACACGTCACATATTCGGCGTTTGTTGTGCTCGCTTGGATCACTGGAAAGGCAGTCCAGGCTGCATGAGGACCGAGGCCTTTCATTCCTTGGACTCAGAGACGAGAGCGGGCCTTGTCCTTGACTGGACGTCTACAGATGGCAGTTCCGTCAGTCCATACGCACAGGCTAACAGAAGCGGAACAAAAATGAACGAGAATCGAAGATTGAATGTAGGGTATACAATGTACTTGGTACTCAAGATCGTGAATTGATGGTGCATATCACTCACTGTAAGGGCAAGCCACATATTAAAAATTTAAGATGGGCAGGGTAGCGAAATTATTTATGCAGAATCTTTGGCTGTGTGCCCTGTCCATCCAAACGATGCCTAATGAATGATGCGCATCGTCAGAGAGATGAAAGAGTTTGTGAGGGTGGATTGATAGTGGTAGTGTTGTGGCTGTGTGCGATGGCTCGCACAACAAACGCCGAATATGTGACGTGTTGCTGCGCTTGGTTCGATTATACACGGTTTGTCCAAACTGAAGTTGATCATCTGATGAAGTGGCTACTTTTAATACCGCGTTTTTTCAAACTGGGCCTAAAGGAGCGTCACATATTCTCCTTTTTTTGCAGCCACCTGCAAAATTTTCCTTAATACAGTGTTTTTTCGTAAAAGAAAGATTAATCAAAAACTCACAGATACACACATACACACGCACACACATACCGTAAATCCTCCAATAGAAGCCCCCCCTCCAATAGTGCCTCCCCCTCCAATAGTGCCCCCGGGTATGGCAAGGTTGAAATAATAGAGCCCCCCCTCCAATAGTGCCCCGGTGGTAAGGGGTATGTTGTGCCATGTGCCTTTTATGGGCAAAAATATAGTGGTAGGTACATTTACATCGTGTATACACACTACTGCTAACCAATAATAGTACGTTTCAGCAACTATTAACAGTAAATTAACCATTAAATGTGGCAAAAGTGATCAAAATCACCGAAAAATAGGCAATTTTGACAGCGAAACCAGCATTACCATTTACACATTTAGGTTGAAATAATAGAAGCCCCCCTCCAATAGTGCCCCCCTCTCCAATAGTGCCCCCGGGTAAAGAGAGGTTGAAAAAATAGTGCCCCGGGGGCACTATTGGAGGATTTACGGTATAAACCCACAGCAGCAGACCAGAACGGACGCATGCTCAGTGTTGCACCATAAAGCTTATGAAAAGCATGTACCACTGTACATATTGTGCGTGCGTGCGTGCGTGCGTGCGTGCGTGCGTGCGTGCGTGCGTGCGTGCGTGCGTGCGTGCGTGCGTGCGTGCGTACGTGCGTGCGCGCGTGCGTGCGTGCGGGTGTGCAGATGTGTCATTTTCATGTATCAGGGGCTGTAGCGAGCATTCGTCCATAAATATTTTTCCTAGCTCAAAAAATTACCAAAATTCTGGTAAAAGAACCTAGAAATGAGACAAAAAATGTGGAACGGACTGGAGACACTGCAGTAAAGCAACGCTGATGGGTTTTCCAAGGGGACACGTGCAAAGGCACAGGCAGGCGTTACTGGGATTCGAACCAGCGACCTCTTGATTTAGGGAACATGGTAAAAAGAAGAATGTGCCCAGTAAACCAAAGCTGGCATGTAGCAAGAGTCCCTCCGGCGATTTCATTTTTTGATGTGGAGCATAGATGCCTGCGAGGTTTCCGTCCAATTGATGCAGGCGCGAGTGAGCGACGAACCAAGAAGCTTGTTATGTAAAGGCCGGTTTAAGGCCGGTTTATACTTCTGTTATTTCATGTTATTTGTTAGAAAATTACATGCTCTGCAGACATGTTCGCGGATTGCAATTTATACTTATTTTTAGAGAACACCAAGATAACAAATCCCAGCGAACAAAAAAGTGTTCGCGGAGCATGTAATTTGTAAGTTCAAAAAGTTGAACTAGCAGTTTGTTCGCGCGCGCATTTTTCCCCTATTTTTTCATAGGAGCTATAATATCGGATCAAAAGCAGACGGACGAATGGAAAGAGGAGCTTATCGAAGCAGTGCAGCTGAACCCGATGCTGTGGGACAAGGGCCACACTCTCTACAAAGTTCGCGAAGCCGAAATCGGAAGTTCTTTTTGCCGAAATGGACATATTTGGCACCAGAGCCGGTACAGCTCGAAACTTTTCTGCTTTTCTCCGCTTTTTTTCCTGTGGCGACCGCATTTCAGCCAACTACTGCAGAGACTGGAAGTCGCTGAGCGACGCATTCCTGATTGGCAAAATCGACAAAAGAAGCGGAATGGATCCACTGCCTCTAAGCAGCTAGTTTGGAAGCATTTCGAGATGATGAAGTCCCTCGAGGGAAACTCCGCCGCTCAAACGTGCGTTTTTTTGAAATTATTTTTGGGTGTGTGTGTGTGTGCACTGTAATTCAAATTCTTTTAAAATCTAACCCATTTTTGCACAATGGTGGACCCCCTCATGGCGGACACAATCCTCAGGGGGAAATATAACGCATGAAAATGGGTAAAATGCGATTTCGGGTGGAGTAGCGACCCCCCCCCCCCCCCAAGTAGCGGTCAGAAGCAGCAGCATACACCCCACCCCACCCCCTGTCAGACGCCATCCTGAGACTTTCGGGAAGCCCCCCCCCCCCCTCTGAAGGCAATGATTTCCTAATGTTCAAGCCTGCAGCACTGTAGTTATGCCCATTTCCGTTTTGAGGCTTGCACGTGGCCGACCGACGCGGGATTTGAAGAGTGAGCTGCACAGGCGATTGGTGATACGCGACATCAACTACATGCTCGACACCACACACGTTGAAGAGTTGGTAGAATAAAACGAGCGTCTCTATTCATACGTACTTCGCAATTTTGCTCGCACAGAATATACGACGAGTGAACAAACCTGTAACCGGGAATTGGACCATTTTGGGCGAGGGTTTGAGCACGTACGGGGGGCAGGCAACGGGGGCTCTGGGAGGAAAAATATGCACTTTTAGGTCGATTTTATAGTAGAAAGTTCCCCAAAAAATTCTGAAGGGGGGGGGGGGTAGGGGGGTTGGCACAAACCTGGGGGGAGGGTGTGTGACGTGTAGGGTCAAACCCAGAACGAAAGGGGGGAGGAAAACCATCCAAACCCCACCCCAGTTACAGGTATGCACGCGAACGCGACGCACAGAATGTCTTGAAGATCTTGTCGATGGTGTCAGGGTGCCTCCATGGGCTTGCGGAAAATCCGCCACTTGGAGGCGAGAGTTCCAAAGCGTTCTCAGCGACGCGCGGTGCTCGTGACAGCCTGTAGTTGTAAATTCTCTTCTCCTCACTGTTGCAGATTGCCTTCCCGGGTAGGGCTGCGACCTGCAAACAACTTCGTGGACGACCTGTGTGGCCCTCAAACCTCCCCCCCCCACTCATACCTGTAACTGGGGGGGGGGGTTCCCTCCCCCCAGGTGCTGGGTTTGACCATACCCACACACCCCACCCACCCAGAAATTTGTACTGTGATTTTTCCGTGGTCATCTGGGGGGGCTGTCTGTCTGTCCCCATCTGTCTTCAAAGTCCTGGGCCAGCGCTGTCCAGTCGGCGGCCGTGCGAGTGGGCTCGACAAAAGTCGACACTGTCGAAAAAAATTACGTCACACGTCTCCTTGACGATGTTGCTCATGCTGGGCTTCGACACGCTTGACTGTGCGCCACGGACGACTGCATGTCGCCAGAAGTGAGAAATCTGAAACGGATACAACAGTCAGTTCAGTTACTCGCAGCATAATAAATTAATTTAAGAATAAATAAAGATAAACTCGAAAGTGATCGGTGACTCAAGTGTCGGCTTGCTTTTAATATGAGAGCGGATTTTGTCCAGCAGCTCGTCAATCTTGTCGCGGCTCATCCGATAGTAGTTTTGATTAACCTCAGCGTCCAATACTTCATCGACAGGAGTTGGCCTTGAAAAAATGCCGTCGATATCGCGGTTCTGCCGTAAAGACGAACGTACCAACGACGCTGTCACCTTTCCACGCTTTTTAGCAGCTCCAATGTAACTATTTCTCACTTCAGTTTTTGCTTTTTTCGTGAGAAATCTCACTTTAACAAGGCTTCGACACCAGCGCAAAATTTCTAGCAAAAAAAATCGGGCGAGCACTTTGCTATTAGATCGTTACTGTAGTAGTTTGATCGATTACTGTAAAGAAAGAGCACGGTCAAACTAACACTGCTAGATTCTAACATGCTAGCTGGCTTTTGTCCACTGTTCGCTGCTAACGAAGTATAAACCGGCCTTAAAGTGGGTTCCTGCAATCTCCAAAAACTTCTCGGTAATGCACAAGCGTATGGAAGCGTGTTATGACTTAATCGATTCCCCCTTTGAATGCGCTTCTTTTGAGCTATCACGCACCAGAATTCGTTCAGGAAATGAAAAATAATGCACGATCATAGTTCCAAATTTTGCCCAAAATGGGGGTGCGCCAAGAGGGTCGAGCTGCCAAACATGGAAATCGGAGCGCTCCCATTCTCGAAAGTGGCCTATTCCAGGTCCAGACGAGTAACTTTCATCATTACGGCACAGCTCTGCGACGAACGGTTGAAGCGTCTATAGCTAACAAACTTTTGGAACAAAAAATGGCCTTTCGAAGAGGGCTGACAGCGACACGGGCATCGGAGCGCTCCCATTTGTCGAAAGTAACCTATTCCAAGTCCGGACGATTAACTTTTGTCATTACAGCACAGCGGTATCACGAACGGTTGAAGCGCCTATAGGTCACAAACTTTTTTTGGTCGGATTTGCCGAAATTTTGGTTGCCAATATCTCATTATTTGGTGAGAATTTCAAATGTCATGCAAGCGCCCCAGACATTCTTTGTAAAGCTGTTCACGAAAATCAAAAAACATTTGGGGGTTTACTCGGCTTTTTTTCGACTTTTACTCTTGTCGGGTTTTGGCCAAAATAAAACGACTATGTTTCGAAAAATGACCAAATCGGCCATAACTATAGATCCGAAGCACCTAGATAAATTTTACCTAGGGGCACAAAATTGCGATCATATACCACGTGTTCACGCCAAGTTTCGTCAACATCGACAGCAGTGTTCCAGAGCGGCGACCCAAAAAGTGTGTGCAGAACAGGAGAAAAAAAAAACACCACTTTTTCGGAACATTTTCGGACATTTCGTCTTAATGCGCTCGAGTACCGAAACGCGGGATGGCTTATTCGATTCCGGTCTAGAAGGCGGTTCTTTTGAGCTATCATTCGTCACAATCGGTTCAGGCAATCAAGAGTTATAAGCGACTGAAAATTCAAAGAACCGCATTGAAGAAGTTGTCACATATTAGGGTTGTACGCTGCCGCGTACACCCTGATTAGGGTTGTACGCTGCCGCGTACACCCTGATTCGTCCTCCCACGGAGAAACGGACCGTGTCGAGGAGGATGACAATTTGACAGCTTGCGAAAGGGGTGTCCCTATTTCAGTAGATTACGACCGGTTCAACGCGTTCCCAAGCGAATCGGGCCTGGAGGAACGGGTAGGGCGACGCAGGGACCATGGCCCATGGCCCGACGATGGCCCATTAGGATGCCCATCTCCACCATGACGCCGTTTGCAATATTGACAGCGTGCATTCATGCATGCATGGAATCCGCCTTCCTTCACATTCACGCGACGTTTGCGTGAATGTCCACGTTCGCGCTTCTCCTTGTTAGTGTTGGGTCAGCAAGCTGACGACGGCGCTGGTGCGCTCGAGTTCAAAGGACTGTGTACAGCTTCAACAATTTCAACAGCACCCATCAAGGGAAGTTCTAGGTACGTTGCAGCGCGTCTCGTTCTCGTAAGCCACCCCTCGTAATTCAAGTCGATAGCAGTCGCGGAAGCCGCGGCTGCCATCGCACTCAGATAATAAATTCCTAGTTCCATTGTTTTGACGGCGCCGCGCTCGGTATCAGTCGACGTTCGTTCTTGAGTTTGCTCGAGACGACAGACCGCACCGCCCCTCGTACATTGCCGATGTATTGTCAGTTATCTGCAAGCAGAGACTTCAACACAAACAAAGTGCCGAAACAATGAAGCTGCTGTACGCGCTTGGAATATGCGCCATCGCAGGCACGGGGCTCGCCTGCAGGCCTCCAAAGCCGCCTCCATGTACGTTCCAGAGCATTCTTATGCCCTAGGGTGGGTATAGAGTTGGGAAAAATACGTTTTGACCTTGGACCGACGTATTTTTTTTTTTTAGAGTACGTATGTACATGTACCATACATCATAGCAAGCCACCAGGGAAGTGTCCAAAGCTTAGAAATCGGTACATAAAGTAGGTAGAACGCTGTAAAACTGTGCAAGCACGCAGGTGGACGTGTAGGAGGTGTGTGTGCGTATGTGTGTGTGTGTGTGTGAGGTGAGTGTGTGGGTGAGTGGTGCGTAAGCGGAGTAATGATCGACCAGAAGATTTGGCATCTAACAAACTGAGCAATGGGGGGCACGCAGCTAAGAACGCGACGCAGGTCGCGACGCAGAGATTGAGGGCGCGGAGAGGAGCTAGCAATAGCAAAAGCTAGCAAAAATAGCTAGCAGAACCAATTGTTGTTGTTGTTGTTGGTTTGGGGGCGACTCTAGAAAGCCTTTGAAAGGCCCATATAGAATACCCCAGAGCAACGTTCACTCTTAGAGCTCCTCGAAGCGTCCAGAGGCATGGCACAGCCCCAGGACATCTTTTAGAGAGAGCTCTCGAATCTGCTGGGGAGTGGCGTACGCCATTCCCCGCAGTCTGAGGCGCAACACCGCGAGGGCGTCGCACTGCCCTAGGAAGTGAAGACACGTTTCGTCCTCCACCCCGCACTTGAGACACACTTGGCTGTCGGCGAGGCCGATGCGCCGAAAGTGCGCATTGAGATAGTGGCCTGAAAGCACACCGCACACTACACGTGCCACTGAACGCGGCAGCTTGAGAACTCTCCTGGACAGGTCCTTTGACGGGCCCGCGATCAGTTCCTTGGCCTGTCGGCAAGACTGGAGAGCATCGCAGCGGAAGCGGTGCTCTCTGCGTCTCCAGGCGTCGAGTTGCTGACGGACAGGCCGGACTGACGGCGAGCGCCGGCTCCGGACCTACAAACGGCGTCAGCGATCCGGCACGAGCCAGAGCGTCGGCGCGTTCGTTTCCTGCAACCCCTGAGTGTCCTGGAACCCAGAACAGTTGAATGCTCCGAGCACGAATAGCGTTGAGCGCATTTCTGCACTCCCATACAAGACGACAGCTCGTCTTGCAGGAACTAATGGCCAGGAGGGCGGCGCGACTATCAGAGAAAATCGCGACGTCCTCCTCGCCAACCTCCAGCCCCGCCAGATGCTGGGCAACGTAGCTGATGGCCAAAACTTCCGCCTGAAAGACGGTTGCACTTCTACCGAGCGGCATAACCAATTGTTGGGCTCACGTCCGCTGCGTCCGAAACCTACCGTAAGCGAACCCTAAGCGTCGTAAGAATAATGTGATGTAAAACAAATCGTTTTGTGGTTAGTCTACACACCACACCACTGACATATGCTCTTCACTGTAAGGTACATTGATTAACAACTAATGTTTATTATCTATTGTAGGTTGATTCAACAAAATACAGGCTTACGACTCCGGCTTACGATTCTGACCTTATGATTACGACTACGATCGTATTTAAAAAAAGATACAGGCGGCGACGTATTTTTTCAAAAAAAAATACGTGTATTTTTTTTTTGAAAAAAATTCGTTTGGAAAAATGCGCGCCCAACTCTAGGTGGGGAGTTAGAGTTTGTTCACTTCCACAGCCTTCCCAAAATTTTTCTAGAGTTTGTTCAACCTGTAAGTGAGGTGCATGTAAGGTAAGCGTTTTTACTTCTCCGTGCGACATGTTCATAATACACCGCAATTTAGACCACAATTCGACCCGTAGTTTTCCAAAGGTATGAACCCAGGTGTGTATTTAGTCGAGATATGGCAAAAGACTACTTTTAGCGAAAGAGATAGTCGAGCGAGTGGCACTTTTTGGAGGATTGAAGCTAGGCGACCAGGAGGGACAGTTCATCTTGACGGACGGAATTTCCTTGTTCGACCACGAGGCTGACCGCTACGAGAACTATCAGCTGACTCTACCTGAGGTCTGTGCCGGTGCACCAATGTATATTTGTGCCGCGATTTCTCAACTTATCCGTATTTCTCTACGTTTGTCAGTCGCCACGTAATTCCAAGCGTATACGTGTTCAACGGAACCGACTTGCATTTTTCCCGTCGGATCATTTGCATTATGGCAACGACTCATGCATGCGCATGCAAAGTACGAACAATAAATCGATGATTTCGACGCCACAACCACAGGAGGTGATCTTGCCTACGACCGCCAGCGTCAAGGGGCGTCTGATCGTCACGGGAGGTGGCGTGGGTCAACCGCCGTTCCCTTCCACGGTTCCGTCCCGCTATAGCAACGTCCCGTTATAGCAAAATAGATCTGACAGATAAGATCAGGGAGTCCCGCTATAGCAACGAAGGGTCTCGCTATAGCAACTTCAAGATACCGTATCGTTTCGTTTAATGGTCATGCTCCAATTTATTTGTCCAAATGCGGCGCGCACGAATTTAACAACAGCGACACTGACACGACGCTTAACGAAGCAGGACACGATACGTCACAAAGTATGACACGACAAGTCACAAATTACAACACAAATATTAGACACCTCCAACAGTTTAGCGATTACGCGCATATTCTGTGGCAGCAGCAACGACAATTGGGGAGGTGGGGAAGCACCACGCGGGCCAGACGCAGTGACAGGCAGAGACGCTAGACAACAATTCACGGGTGAGTGCCCAGGTATTTCTGAACCCAGTCCAGGTAGCGGAGCGTCTCGCGGTCAATGATCCCAAAGTAATCCCAAACTGAAGAGCGACGAAAGCGTCGTACCGTGCCGAACGGTCGCAGGTCTGAGTGGCGCTTGCGGCGCTGTCGACGGGCTGACAGTAGTGCGCGTTCTTGGGGTGATCAGGGTCGGAGAGGATGACGTTGTTGTCGTCCAGGCGGATCGTGCGCACTGGCCCCGGCGAAAGCTCCTCCTTTCTTCTTGCGGTGTTCGACAGGGTGTCGCACTGGACGCATTTCCACACCCGCCGCTGTTTGTTTTGGATGGAGAAGTGATAGCAGCGGCCAGGGTGCGCTTTGCTTGGGTAAACGATTAACCCAAGCGGGTTATACTTCGTAGGAGCAAAAGTGGCACTTCCGAACTCCATTGAAACGCAACACTGATGACAGACAAGAGATGCCCACTGCACAGCGCACTAATGTGCTGCGCGTCCCATCGTCTGGACTCCCACTGTTTTGGCCCGTCTGCATGTTCCGATAAATGTCGCCCGATTGTCAGCGTGAGTCCGCGTGCATCGCTAACGCATCCAATGCATCCAATAGGGAGCCAACCATGCTGTATTTCGGACTGAGATACGGTGTTGCTATAACGGGACTGCCCTTTATCTATCGCGTCCATCTTGCTTGCTATAGCGGGACTCTGCTCAGCAGGAGATGGCTGGATTGTCGCTATAACGGGACTTTACCCCTTCCACGCAGAGGACGTCGATCGTTGAGAACGGCCGAATCCGACGAGGCGCCGACCAGCCGACCAACGCCACGCTTAACCGAGTCAGCGCGACTATTGGTGCGAGCAGCGCGCGCGCGCGCGCAAGCACGCACGCCCGCCCGCCCGCCCGCGTCCTTTCATCAGGTGACAAGGCGTTCTTCTGCGGCGGTGCATCTCAAGAGCTGGGACGTTTACGCGACTGTCACAGCTACTCGATCCAAAAAGACGCGTGGACCAAGATGAAGGCGCGGATCCCAAAGGCTGGAGAAGATGAAGACGTCGAGAACTACTCGATGGTTTCCGATGGCGACCGCTATCTCTACTTCGTGTTCGCCTCTATGAGAAACACGCCCGGTACCAGCGAAGACCAATCGAAGACGAGGTGTGCGTGCGTGCGTGCGTGCGTGCGTGCGTGCGAGCTTGCGTGCTTGGCGTGCGCGTTCGTGCGTGCCATTAACTGCACCTGAGGTGAGTGCAGAACCTGTCTACACGATCGTTGCTCCCGTCGCTCCAGACGTGGGCAAGGGCGCCTGGCAAAGGCCCCAGCGCTAGCGGAGGAGTACTACTACGCGGTCTACACACTCGACACGCACGACCAGAACGCCGACTGGTCTCTCGTCAATGAGACACCCGTGGAGGAGGAAAACGCCATGTAAGTGGTTGCGTATGAACGTGACAGCAGTGAAAAGCAGTGCCCAAGGAATTACCTTACTGCATGAAAATGCTCTAATAATGTGTGCCCCTTGTACGCTCTTCAAATTGCGGTGCTCATTTTTCAACCCAACCTCTACCAAAGTCGGTCATTTGGTTTATTTCATTGGAGCGCTCTTTGGGGGGTCTACGGTATCATTCGTGCATAATTTGTCTCACCACATCAACACATCAGCTCAAATTTTAGCATTTTGTCATCGGCTGTGCTAACAGCAGATGGTAAGCGCATTCTTTCGTGTGGCTTCTTCATCGATGGTGGCAGTGAAGTGACAAAGTGTGTCATGTTTTCCCTGCAAACTGGCAAGTGGAGTGCCGGTCCCACTATGACTGAGCCCAACGATGGGACTGAATCCATGATTCTGACTCACTGCGCTGGACGAATATTTGGCTTCAGACACGTGAGTAATGTTGACGTTTTTTGCCACACATCCATTCCTGTGGTCGTGGCTGTGGTGGTGGTGGCAATGCTGGTTGTGATGGTGGTGGCGGTGGTGGTGGTGGTGGTGATGATGGTGGTGGTTGTGGTATGACAACTAAAACAATATCTTCATGTGTCACTGCAGGGGCTCGAAAATACGCCACCACATGTTGAAGTGCTCATGGATGGTTCCAGTGAGTGGCAAGCTCTTTCACAGCGCAGCACCAACAATGGTTTCGACTTCTTTTCACTTGCATGTATGCAGATAGAGAAGAAGAAGTGAAGAGTGCAGCGAGATTACGACCAGACCACACAGGTTTCATTACAATGCGATAAACACGATTACTGTTGTACGATTTGAATCAGTGAATTAATTACATCACCGGTTAGAATGGTTGAAGAAAGTGTTGAAGGGCAAATAAACGAGCTGTATTTTGCAGCTATGTTTGCTTTCGTGCAGCTGCACTACCGCCACCTTCAGCCCAACCGTTCCTCTGACGGACCGCGACCCAAGCTATAGTCTAACACATGCCCACATTTACAAATCGCGAAAAGCCCACACAAAAAGTTCAGCAAAAATGTATATGAGACTCGTAAACAGCGCCTAAAATTGCCCGGTGAGGAATTGTTTCACGTCTGCTACCCAAAAGCGTTCACATGCAAATCACCCTTAGTTTCAAATGCTGCATATCTTAATTATTTCCTTACAATAAAGACGAAGTAAACAGCCATGAGGATTCATCAGAAAAATTATCTTGGAGAATCCGTGAGAGGACATCACTCCTTGGCGCCGGGTCGTTGCGCCTCCATCAGCTGTCCTATACATATATAGTTGGCATGGGTCCAATCCACGCTCTTTCATTGCTACTCGTCGCTCGTCGGCTGTTACTCGGTGACCTCGGCATTCAGAGCAGAGAGCGTGGTGGTGCAACCTCTACTGTTCCGCTTCATGTCGGTGCGAAGGCCCGATCTGGCTCAGCTTAGCTCAGCTGTGTCAAGGTCTCGCTCTCCGAACTACAGAAAGAAAAGCAATGTCAAACCGTGAAAATATTCAAACATACCATATCCAGCTCGCGAACCGCACGTGATTCATGTTTAACAACCAGTTGCTGGTTTCTATGGTAAATATAGTACGTAGTACGTAATTTGAATGCGAATAGCGAATAGTGTGAAATGAAATAGGTCAACGAGCCGCAAGACCGTGCGCCTTGGACTGGTCACCTCACTAGACTGCAGTGGTTCTATAACTTTTCAAGTGTCGTCGCTGCTTGTCCTCCTTGTCTGCGTGTCTGTCTATCACATACGGAAAACCTACGTAGTATTTGTACGTGCCGTAAATTGTCAGAAGGGAAAATGTACACAAAAGAAGGTCTAAATAGGCACTTTTTGATCAAAAATGGGTCAAACTAGGGTGTAATAGGGTCATTTAGCTGTTTTATGGCAAAAAAAAACGCTGAAAAGGACGAAAAGTACACAACTTTTCATAACTGTAGACTGGTTGGAAATCTTGAGAAAAATTCTGTGGGTGACAGGGTTGGGGGGGGGGGGGGGGGGGTTTGGGGGGAGTAAACTTGTCGACTGCGGGAGTGTCTTTGTATGACTTCGAGCAAGATGTCGGTTTTCTGTAGGAAGCCATTGAGTCACAGTGTCAGTAAATAGCTCCTTTCGGAGATTTGCAAAAATTTCGAAGTCGTTCGCCCACGTGCCTTCATTAACTAGGTATTTTAGATCCCGTTGTCAATGCGTGCAAGGCTTCCACACCTCGTATAACATAGACTAGTTCAGAACAATGCGTGGAACTGAGCCTGGGTACATGAGTCTGGCAGCATCAAGACCTTCACGATCCTTCTAAACGAAAAGTCCGATCGCAAAGACAACACACAACTAATCGATCCCATACTTCACAACTCTTCTCGCAACTGGAAAACCGAGCAGCCCAAGTCATCACTGTATGCACTCGAGAAGAACCCCCCCCCTCTCCGTTTCTTCCTATTGTTTTGGATTTTGCTCTAGATGTGCCTCTATTCTCATCTGTTTTCTACACATTCTGAACTTTTGAAAGTGTGTTCAATGCGTCGCAGTTTGTAGCATGCGGCCCCCGCTGAGCAGCCGCCTTTTGGCCGGTGGCTCGTTCCTGTTCTTCACCGTCCTCGGTACGCTGGGCTACGCGCTGGTGACGACGACGCTGCTGCTCCACAAGGACGAGTTCCAACGAAAGCACAACTTCTACGTGCTCGTCTGGAATCTGGCCGCCGGCGACTGCCTGCTTCTCTTCGCCCAGTATCTGGTCGCCATTCCCCTGTCCTTCGCAGGTCATACTGCTCGCTTCGTCAGAGGGGGGGGGGGGCTGAAGCCAACTCTCGGCGCGGCGACCTTCAGGTCTGCCACTGTACGGAGACGGCTGGCTCATTTGGGCGCTGTGCCAGCTGGACAACGTCTGCTTCCGCGTCTGCCTCTTCAGCTCCTTCTTCATCGCGCTCAATCGATTCCTCTGCTTCGCCAGTCCCACGTGGTGACCGCGCAGCACGCCTTGTCTGGCACGCACGCACGCTCACCACTTCTACAGGTACGACCGCATCTTCGAGGGCCGCGGCGTGTACGCGTGCGTCTGCGTCGCCTGGACGCTGGCGGTTATGAAGGCGGGAGTGGTCGAGGCGACCGGTCGCTACCACCTCTTCGACCACGAGAAGTTCCACTTCGGCATCTTCAAGAATCTCTCGGCCGAGCAGGTCGCCTTCAACGAGCGCTGGGGCTTCCAGTTCGCGCAGACCTGGTCGACCAACGTCTTCTTCTACACGCCCTACTACTCGCTGGCGCTCTACGCGGGCGCCTACGCCGCCATCCGGCTGAGCTACGCGAGCGGCACGGGCAGTTCGGCGGCTCACAAGAACCTGGGCCTGGAGAAGGGCTTCCTGCTCCAGGGCCTCGTCATCAACGCCGTCACGCAGCTCGAGCAGATCGTCTTCGTCTACGGCCGCGATCTGCGCCAGCTGACCTGCTCGGCGGGCTCGTGCCTCGCGGCCGGCCTGATCATCGGCAACCTGATCATCGTCAACAACGCCATCAACCCTTTCGTCTACCTGGCCATCAACTCCAAGCTGCGGCAACACGCCGCAGCGCTGCTCGGCTACCGCAAGCACAACTAGGGGCACAAGGACAGGTCGCGATTTAACGAGTCGATCGATAGGAACTTGTTGTGCATTTCCGTTTTCAACACACACCTTTCTGTCAGTCCGTCGCCTCGACTGTGCGCTGCTGCATACTTCTTCCTATTCGTGCTGTGGAACGTCGTGATGTGCCGCGTTCGTGCAGGACGTGCTTTCTTTTCACGACGTGCGAGATCAATGACTATATAGATTGTCTTTTTCCAAAGTCTCGTCCGCCCGTTCCTGCCTTCTCCTCCTCTCCGCTCGAATATGCGGTCGCTCGCGAAGATAGGCGACGTGGCCCACAGTCCAGCTGAGACCGACGGCCGCGCAGACCGCGGCCAGCAGCCACCAGACGGTCCGGGGCGCCGTCTCCACCGTCCGCTTGTAGACCTTGAACGAGTAGTGGCGCGCTCGAGGTCGGGGGGGGGGGGGGGCAACTCCCGCTTGTTGTCCACTTGGGCAAGGGATTTACGCCCTCGTTGTCTGGGCGACGGACGCGGAGGGCCGTTTCTGCTATAGTCGGGAGAACTTGCCGCAGAGATGGCGCCGCAACCACATGAAGTAGATTGGAAACCACTGGCGGGGATGATGGGCGATTATGGGCCCCAGTGATTGTCTACGGCCTCGTGCAACAAGAGTGTCAGCAATACACTAAAAAAAGTTTACAAAGACCTCGTTCATGGCGTAGAGTTGACCGAGAGCGGCCACGAATTCCACAGCGCCGAACAGGGCGAAAACTTTGCCGCCCTAGTTGTACTGGCGTCGTCTTCCCCAAACTTTTGGAAAGAGGCGAATGCACACCTCGTTAGGCGACACGACTTCAGTGACGACTTTCTCGTAGACGTCCATGGAACTCGCGGACAGGCCGTCGAAGATCACTTTGAAATAAATCTGGAATTTGAAACGCGCGCCGCTTTGCTTGTGCCACGCGGCACGATATGATATGATTACGAACATGGCTTGTGTTGTTGGCCAAGCCGGCGACGAGTGCCGAGCCAACGCTGCCGGCGCCACCCATTAAAATAATCGTGCTGTAATTGAGCTTCAGCCAACCGCGAAGCAACATCGCGCAAGCCAACTGGCCCAAAAGTTCTGCAGAAAAAAAAGGTAAAGAAAAATTCAGAAAACGGAACGAGCATTTGTCCACTCACGACTGCTGAATTTCGCCAGACTGTACTGGGCGAGGTCGGCCGGCTGCCAGTTGAACGGGCTTTTCAAGGTGTACAGCCTGATGAAATCTGAAACACATTTACATTCGGAATTCCGAGACATCGAAGAAGGGCGTCAAGGGAATTGTCGCGAGGACTTTCTTCCTGGTATCCGATGGCCTTGTTGAAGGCGGAGTGGAAAAGGAGCAGCAGGAGAATGAGCCGTCTGTATCGCGGTCGGCTGCGCGTGATGGCTCCGAGTGCTTCCAGCTGCATGCGCAACGCAGAGCAGCAAGCGATCCACGCCGACCGCCGCTGCTCCGGCGGCGGCCCACGGCTGAAAGGCGCTCGCAACCAATGAGAAATTCTTGGGAGCCTGATGTACGGAGATCCAATCACCAATCTTTCCTTGGACATAACTGGGAGAAAATCGGGTAGGACCGGGGAAGGAGGGTGTGCTGCTGGAAGGTGGCCCTCCGGCAGGAATACAACACGTACCTGGCATTCGCTCTTTCGAGAATCCTGTATTCCGGGAGACCAAAAATGGCGTAGAAGAACGAGACCGCGACCAAGACGACGGTCACGGTGAAACCGATCTGACATTGCATTCCGAAGTCTCCGAGAAGGGGTGCGATCACGAAGCCGGCGAGAATGTAGCCGCTCGCGCAGCCAGTCGAGCGCAGGACACCTGGATCGGGCGCTTTGCGCAATGCACTCGTGCCAATTTTTTTTGTTCCATACCAAAGGTCATGTATCTGGCGAACTGGAGGTCGAGCTGCGCTGTCGCGTGGACCGCGTCGTTGATGAGCGGCACGTACTGCGTGTACGCGAGGTTGGAGAGGCCGAAGAAGGCGCAGCCGACCGGGTAGAGCAGCCAGGGGCCGGAGTCGAGCGCGTAGCTCGACAGCAGCGTCATGCAGAGCGCGTGCGCCAAGGAGCTGGCGCGCCCCAACACCACCGCCATCTTGCGGCCGCCAGCGTCTCCCAGCGAGCCTCCAGAGAGTTCTTGCGCGTCACGGCATCTGCTTGTGGCAAAAGACGAGGAACGACGCACCCACGAGCGGTGCCAGTCCGATCTGGACGGCGTAGCGGACCAGACTGCCCAGCTGGTCGAGCGTCGCGAAGCGGCGCGCGACGAACAGCTCTCGGTCGCGCCTCGTCGTGTTCCGCAGTGAGTCGCGGCCGTGGTCGAGCAGACGGAGCCGGATCGCGGCCGGAGAGAAGGCGAGCAGGACGGTCAACGCCGTGAACACGACCAGCGTCAGCCACTCGACGTTCGCGCCCACCAGCAGCCTCCTGCTCTTGCCCACCACCCCCTCTTGTTTTCTCGGCGTCACTCTCTTCGACAACGCCTCTTCCTCCTGATCCGCGTTCGAAGCCATTGATTCTGCGCTTCAAGAAAAAGACTTTTGACTAGAGATATCCACTTGAAAACGCGACCATCGAGATTGTCGGGTCTCTTGGTGTTGTCTTAAACATGCATTGCCGTAGGCTCCAACAAACCAGCGCAGCGCACAATTCAAACCGCGCAGCGGCAGATAGATAACAAGCCCCAGGAATAAACGTGGCGCGGTTGGGGGGGGGGGGGGAGAAGGGGGCAAGGGTGGCCCGCAGAGTGCATATGCATACCCTACATAGCTAGGTACATAATGTAACTAATGCAATTTTTAAACTATAGACAACTGACAATATTTCTGGTCTAGAGAGATCAGTTCGGGCGCGTTCACTCGCCGCAGCAGAACGCTTCTTGTTGGGTGATCTGACGCGATCACGCGATCACAACCTAGTGTAGTGCCGCTTTCTTCTGCTGGAGAAAAGCGCTCTAGTCTCCCTGACTAACACGGGCAACAGGAACAGTGTCGTTAACAGCATCTGAAAATGTAGATACGTACCTCGTTGTACAGGGCGGCTGCGCCTGCCACTCTCTTCCAAGAAGCTCTGTAATGGTGAAACGAAAACGCACCAAAATCATGAATCCGAAGAAGGCGGAGTCCCATCCGTACTGGTTGACCAAGAGTGGGACGAGCAGCTGTCCAACGGCCGCACCCCCGGAGCCCATGCCGTTTACGATGCCCGTCACCGTGGCGACGGCGGAGCCTGTCAGCAGCAGACCATTCTCACTCGTCTGACGCCATGCACTCACGCCAAAAGGAGCAGTAACGCACCCGGAACGGTCGCTTGTCGACCCAGATCGGCGCAGACGACTCCGTAGAGATTCGAAGTGCCTCCGATGAAGACACCGTTGAGGAACATGAAGGCGACGTTGAGCCACACAATGGCAGACGTGTCTGTGTACACACGGAACAGTGGGAGTGGAGCTGCACTCAGGAAGTGGCAATTCAAGCTTCAAACACTCACGGGACAGGCAGTACAGACTGCCCAGACCCAGAAGGGCCATGCCGCTTATGACGGGCGTCCGGCATGACAAGTAGTCCTGAATGCGGTTTCACACAAGCGATGTGCGCATTCACACAAGCAGGAGCGTAAATCGACGCTACCGTGAGCGCGCCAGCGGCAAATCCGGACGCGATCGAGCCCCAGTCGTACCACATGGACAGGACGTCGGCGGTCGACTCCTCCCAGCTGTAGGTGTCGTAGAGAAAAAGGGGCAGCCAGAAGATGAAGCTCATGTTCACCGCCTTGTGACAGGCGTTGGCCAAAGCGTACTGAAATGGAGCACGAGTGCGTGCGTCCCTAGCGGCTGCGAAGAACGCACCGGAATGACGCCCGGCAGCATGAGGGCTTCGCCAAATGAGAGGTGACGGTGATCAAGAGAGAGTTCCGAGACCGGATCTCGGCCGATTCCCGTTCCAGCTGTGTGCGCTCATCAGATTCGGGCAGTCCTGAATGTCCTCAAACCGGCGTATGCAGTAAATCCTTTAGGGGTGCTCAAAGGGCACAATACTTGCATAGCCCCTTGCCGCGGACCCAATTGCAAAGGGACACTGCTGGAGCGGGGCTGGGGGAAGTGTCCGTTCGCAAATTGTACTTGTATTGTACTACTTTCCAAAGTTGTATCCACTAGGTAAAAGTGTTCAGCACATTTCGCTGTCAATTACCGAGAATAGATCGAATGACGATTTTTTGCTATTGGCATGAAAGAGATACCATATAGCGTAGCTCTCAGTTAATGCACTTGTTGTTGTTGTTGTTGCTCTCAGTTGCATAATGCACTTCTTATCCAAAATCCAATGTAGACAATTGAAACGGCATTATCATTTCCACTCGCCGTTATGTCGGGCCCTCCAGTGGGCACTGCTTGCAGGGGGGACACTAATAGAGTGTTCGCATTACATACGCTGGCTTGTTGGGCGCTCAACCTCCCACTTCGCGACCGCAGGTATGATACAGTACCTTGTCCGAATCACTCACCAACATCGGCGGGTTCGGAGAGCAGGCCAGCGTAACAGCAAAGTCCCCCGCAGAACAGAAGAGTCGAGTTGACGAGAAACGAGTACTGTGAATAAACCGGTTAGGTATTAAAAATGTTCATTCGAAGGTACATAAGGTACATATGTACCTACAGGTACATTACATATGTACATTTGTAGAGCGGAGGGCACCTCATAACCGTAGTCGAGCACGAGAGACGCAAAGTAGGCGCCCATGATGTTGCCGAAACTCGGACAGGCAGCCCACAGTCCCATGACTGTGCCTCGACTCGACTTGCCGAACCAATTGCCCATGATGCTGCGCGATACGATCAATAGTCAGTCAAAAATGATTGCAGAGCAACTGACCGTACTACGGTACGCAATGCATTGGAATGATGGGCAACTGGTCTATATAACTAGGTCTAATAAAGTAGAGTTCCTCATGTAGGTATACAATGCAACTTCAGGCATGCACAATTGTGTACCTATTAGGGATGAGCATGGGCAGGGCCGGGCCGGAATTCCAGGCCCGTTTTGCGGGCCGGGCCGGGCCGGGCCTGCGTTTTGAGGGTGCGGGCCGGGCCGGGCCGGGCCGGGCCGGACGTTCTTGGCTGGCCAACGTAGATAGCTATCTATGTAATGCATTGTAAGTATCTGCGACTATTCTGCACCGTATTAGCAACTTTGTATTCTATGACGCGCGTCTTTCGCGCTCAAATGGTGCAAAGGCCGTAAAATGCTTGTGAACTGCGATTCTGAGAGGTGGATGCGCCATTCCGTTAAGTAAATCACGCCAATTGGCATACGGTATTTCAGTAAATTGTACACTGTAGTGACTGTACTTATTTCGTGTTGCGGGCCGGGCCGGGCCGGGCCTGCGATATTGAGCAGTTGGACGGGCCGGGCCGGGCCTGGATTTTGAGGGTGCGGGCCGGGCCGGGACGGGCCGGACTATCTGGCGGGCCGGGCCGGGCCGAGATGTGCAGGCCCGTGCTCATCCCTAGTACCTATGTATGTAGTGTACAGTGGGTTACTCATATTGTATCTAAAGGGCGTTTTTTTTTTAAACTGCGTACTTTCTATGCAAAACCCTAAAGTATTCTGCGTCTGTGGATAAAATTTCAGGTGGTCGGATCAGAGGAAATAAAAAGTTATTTAAAAAGAATGGAATTTGCAGAATTCGAACATGATCAATAGAAGCCCAGCTTACCAAACGGCAGACGGCCACACCGTGGCCTGTAGGAAGCCGGTCAGTGACCAAAGCACCCAGTAGAATGCGACACTGTAAAACTGCAGCCATTCCGTAACTGTACCAAAGACGAACATCTAAAAATTTAGCCAGTATTTGTTGTGCAATACAACACCGTGAAACCACTCGATTCAACCAACCGAGATCGCTGACGAGCACATTCCCCAAACTAGAACCTTTCGCGGCTCGACGCGGTCGCCGAGCCAACCCGTGAATAACTGCGCCTAAGACGGGCGAACACGTCGACAGGAAATGTCAGGAATTTAATTGAACAATTTTCTCACAATAGCATAGAAGCCCAAAAAAGACGCGTCGAGAATTCCAAGGAAGTCGTGGCCCATTTCGGACGAGGCGAATAAGTAGTACGACTTGACGAATGTCTGCAGTGCATGATAGGTGGAAATCCTTGACCCAATCCTTGATCCAGAAATCCTCAGCGAAATTTAAAAAAACCTCGTTCAATTCCTGGCAGTAGCCCTCTCCTTGCGATTCGCAGTAAACTTCGTCAGGACGAACCCATACCTGCAAGACGCTCGCCTTGACGTTGCTGAATGTCTTGCGCAGAAGCCCGAATCAGCGCAAAGCTAAAAACCTTGTGCTCTCCAGTCAAAAATGCAAAAGAATGTTGGGAAATTGTACGCAAACCTCGTGAAAGTCAAGAGAAAGACGAGTAGATGGTGTCGCGTGAAGTGCTCGCGCTGCCACCAGCTGTTCTTATGGAACGTCGCTCTGCTCGGCAGAGGCTGAGTCTCTTTCGAGAAACAGTTCAGGACTGTATCTCACCGGCTGACGACGACGTCTCGTTCCAGCGATCCATTGCATCAAACGAACGCGATCCACTGAGCTGAGCGCTCTCTGGCCAACTGTCTGACGCGTACATTGCAGGAGGGAAGTGACTTCTTTATCTGGGCATCGACGCGTCTTGGCGTCTGTCTGCCAGCGCAGCATGTCTGACGGCGCGGGGGCTGCACTCCCACCTACTAGACCGCAATTACAACGTCAGTAAAACCCTATGACCAGCGCCGAGGTGGCTGCGTTCAACCCGTCCCATACGTCCTTGCCGCAGCGCTCACACAACACAACGACATCTTATAGCGCGCCTCGCAACACATTCCCCACCCGGTAAGTGTCAGAACTTCACAAAATGTTATCTAGCGCCTTGGTGCAGTCTACAAAAACACTGAAGTACAGCTGCACGGAACTATGCGAATACTGGACGCAGAACCTGTAGAAGGAGAACTACAATACGTACAAGCGCAAAGCTGAAAATTTGCACATTGCACAGAGCAGTCTAGGCATTTGCTGGAAGTGAGAATTGAGTCCACCCCTTGTACAACCAAATCGGCAAAGTCTATGTATCTGACACTTCAAAGCTAAAATTCACGCAATAATTGTGCATAAATGTGCAGCGAATGGACAACAAAATGCACCTCCCCTCTCTCGCTCTGTCGTAGAATGTAGATGGGGCCAGGTGTGTTAGCATTTAGCAATGCGTGTCGTGATTCACCAGAGTTTAAACAATTCGATTTCATAAAGGTTTACGCTATCAAAAGCGCCTATTTTTTCGTCGAATTCGGTGATCACAAGGAACAACGTCCGGGAAAACGATACACGAAAGAGCGTCTCTTCGCGTACTGAACCCGCAGCAGAAGCGTAGAACCGCGCGGCACACAAGATCGAAACTCTCACTTACCAACACGCGTGAACGCACGCACGCACGCACAAAGAGAGAACTTGGAATGAAACTCGTGGATAGGCTGAATGTCTGTCACGATTCATGCGTTGCGTTGTACTGCAGAGAGACACGCCTAGCACGGCGCCTCCCCACATCCCCGCCCGAAACGGAGATTGCTTTCAGGAAGATGGCTCTTTTGAGCTGCCAGCAACATCCGGAGTGACGTCTTCCGTCGCGTCCTCTTCCGCTTCCTCTTGAATGCCAGCGCTCGGTCGGGCGCCCCTGTCGACGAGTTCCGCAGCGGACACTCTGCTGAGCTTCTGGAATCGGCTCGACACGACCGACGTTTTGGCGCGCCACCTGCCCGCAGCGGATCTGGCGCTGCGCTGGCTCCACTGGACGCTG
>JASAMY010002423.1:12500-41484 GCA_030248085.1 Paralinhomoeus sp. GSCO2_6 | reverse complement strand
TCGAAAATTCAAAAAGCCGCATTGAGAAGTCGTCACATATTAGGGTTGTACGCTGACGCGTACACCCTGATGAACTTCAGCAGTAGGATTAGATAGATACACGAAGACCGACACCCTAGGTGCAACATGCGTGAATTGGTTGTGTAGGCTTGCTTTGCAACCGTCAGGTTTAGCAAGCAGAGTCGCTGCAGCCGCAACAGGATGTGCAGCGACGAATCAGTTCGACCGAAACCGAGAGCATACATGTAACCGGGTCTGGAAGAGTGGGAGGGGGGGGGGGGGGTAAATGACCAAATTCTGGGGGGGGGGGTAAATGGCCAAATTCTGGGAGGGGTTGTGGAGCAAAAAGTGGGGGGGGTAGCCGGCCATTTTTTGAGCTATACTGGTACTTTTTGGTCAAAAATGGGTATAATTAGGGCCTAAACAGTGTTATTTAGCTATGGTCATAGCTAGTTATGGTCATATAGCACTGAAAAGCACTGAAATACACCAACATTTACTCTCTTTTATCGTTTTAGACTGAGTGAAAATCCCTTGGGAAAATTCTGGGGGGGGGTTTGGGGGGGGGGGGGTTTGGGGGGGGGGGTTTGGGGGGGGGAGGTGGAAAAATTCTGCGGGGCCCCCAACCCCCCCCCCCCAGTTACAGGTATGACCGAGAGTCGGTTCAGGGTCTCGACCTTTGGTGCGCACTGCTTTCAGTTTGGCTCTGCCCGCTGAATGAGTCAGCTCCAAACGGCCGAGCACCGATCATCGACCGTGACCACAATGGTGCTCTCTCGGTGGCGACTGAAATGATCACACTCTCTCCAGCCTTGAGTTCTCCAGCCTTGCAATTGCACGCGCGCTGCGATTATTCGCAGTGGAGAGAGACGCTGGCTGGCTGGCTTTTATGGGGTTGCGAGAGACGTTGGACGCAAAAAAATTGTATACGGTATAGAGAATCAGCGAGATCTATGGACACGTAGTTGTGGCCGTCAGCTCCGCTACAAGCCACCCGCTTTGACGTTGGTGCGTGCGTCATGCATTCGGTACTATGCGTATTGGGTAATCGTACTCGCCGGTACATGCAAATGTTCATGTCTATACCTCCCTTTCCTTGGCCCGTTCACGAGCGGGCACGCGCGCTCCGTACAGCTCTGCAAACACGTTGCTGAGGGGCGGGAGGTTGCTGTTGCTGTCGAACTCCGCGACTCTCAGCGCTACAGATAAGCAGCCGTCGCTTCCTCCCCGAGTAGGGCGAGGAGAGTGGCCGTTTTATGGCAGGCACACGGCCGCGCGCGATGGCCCCTTGCCGCTGAGCAAACAGAGGCAAGGGCCGCAGCGGACGACGACGACAACGATACGCCGGGCAAGCCGTCGGCGTGACTCTCTCTCTCCTTCCATGCGCCGACTTTCGCAACCCGCGGCTTCCTCCAACAACACCGCCCGCCCACAGGAGGGCTGATGATGATTCTGTGGCGCGTCGAAAAGTAGACATTCGCCGACGCAACAACGGCCGGTGATGTGATACAAAGCAGTCTTGTGGCGAGTTTAGCGCAAGCGTAACGCATCCACGTTGCTGTTGCGGATGTGTACGTGTACTTTTCCAAAAGAAAAAAACGCACGAAAGAAACTCGGCACACAACACAGCGAGAAATGTGGCCGCCGTCGAGTCAACGAGTCCGGTACACACGGCTCTGCGTAGTTGTATGCAGAGAATGTTGTGTTACGAATATACCTACATGAACTCCCGTTCTAAACTCTACGTTCTGCATACAACTCTCTGGAATCACGTGGAGTGCATATAGGGCAAGCGAATGGCCGATCCTCAAAAGCTATATGGTGACGCAAACGTAAACCACCAATTAGACGCCACGCAAATCATTACCAATGCCCGAAAATTTTCTTAGGCGTCTAATTGGAGGTTGCACGAATGGCACAGTCGCGACGGCATATTGTGACAAAGCTGAAGACACTGTGAAAAGTCAAAAAGACACCGCACGGTTGAGCCTTCAAATAAAACAGTCCGTCCCACGCGGAATGGAAGACACACCTCCTGACAGTCGGATTTGGCCCAAGGCTAAGAGCGCACCAGAAATAAAAAAAAATAAATCCGAAAAACACAAACAGGCATATAGATTAGAGGCGCTTTTGGTTTCTCTCCAGGGGGTCATGGTCTTGTATACAATGACGAGATTTTCGAGAGGCCGGTATGGGCACACGCACGGTTGCGGAGGAAAGAAGGGTTGCCGGGTGTCGTGTCTTGCTCGTCAGAGGGCGTCGGCAGTCGGCGAGTTGACGCCGAAGACGAGGGAGTGGCGTCGACGGCCCGGCGACCGAATGCCGTTTGCCAGATGGGTCTTGGTGTGTCGCAGGAGGTTGTCCTTTCTGTTGAAGCTAAAAATTCAAATTCAAATTGAAGAATCTTCGATTTTTTTTTTTGGAAATTTTCCGACGCCGCGACGAACCGCTTCTGGCAGAAGCTGCACTCGTGCGGCCGCTCGCCCGTGTGAATGAACTCGTGCTTCTTGAGCAGGAACTTGTTGGCGAACTTCTTCTGGCAGTTCGAGAAGACGCACACGTAGGGCTTGTCGGCGCCGGTGGCTCCGCTGCCGGACGGGGAACTGGCGCCTCCTGGAACGTTCGGGAACGTTTTGGAGTGCTGACGAGTGGCTAATTATCGAAATTATTGGGGGAGGAGGCAGACGTGACCCACGCAGATTACGGCGCGACATAATTAGCGGATAAGAACGCAGTTGCAGAAGATTGTAACAGCGAGACAACAACAACAGACATTACATAGAGAGACGCACGTGCACTCTGAACGCAAGAATGATGACACTATGACCAAGGGACAAACACAGGCGCAAACCTGCAGCAGGAGTGACGGACGGACTGGCGGCGGCCGAAGCGGCGATCGCAGCCTTCGACAGGTCGTCGACAGGCGTCGACAGGCCGCCGACGACCTTGCTCGTCAGAGTCGGCTTGCGCTTCTTCGTTCTTTTCTTGACGAGCGCCACCGGTTTCGAGATGACGTCGGCGACGGCGTTCGGCAGCTCGACAGCGACGTTCCTTTTAAGCGGCTTCTCGACCGTTGGCGACGTCGACATCGACAGGTCGGCGGGCTTGCTCTGGACAGGGCCGCCCACGGCCGTCGACAGAATCTGAGAGAGCTGTGCGTGCTGCTGCTGGAAGTAGGCGAGCGTCTGCAGCTGCAGCGGCGTCAAGTCGGCGGGGCTGGAGCTAGAAATTCGAAAAGTCAGAAAATGGGCGCAAAATCCAGAAATCTTGGTTTTCTCACCGAGCAACAGAGTTCATATTCATGGCGGTGGCGGCGCCGAGCTGTGCGAGAAGCTGCAGGCCGAGAGCCGAGGGCGACAGCGCTGCGGCCGCCGGTAGCGCTGCCGTCGGCATGCCGCTGCCGATGACGACCGGCGCCGCCGTCGCCGTTTTCGCGGGTTGCGGCTCGGGTGGCAGGATGGGCACCTGCGTGGGCGAGACGTTGGAGGCGACGGTCGACTTCTTGATCTTCTTCAGCCTCTCCACGGTCGACTCGAGCAGTTTCGAGTTGAACTTCTCGCTGGCGACCGCCGTCTGCGGCGAGACCGACGGCTCGGACATTTCTTCGTCGTCCGCGTCGGCGGCGACTGACGCGAGGTGCTCGAGCGGCAGCGCCGCGAGGTCGACCGCGGCGAAGGTGGGCGCGTCGACGAGCCGGTCGCGCAGCAGGAGCAGCGTCTCGGCCGAGTAGGCGTCGTCTTCCAGCTCGGGCGGCGACTGCAGGAGCGAGCGCAGCAGCTCGACGGCGCGTCGACGTCTGCCGACCGAGAAGGCGCCGTCGACGACTTGCGCGAGTCGGCACCGACTGAGGCGAGGACGCGCCTGCTCGAGAAAGCAGAGCAGCTCGTCTACAACCACCACCGACATCAGCTTCCCTTTGTCGTGCGCGATCATGACGCCTAAAGAGAGGGGGAGGGGCTGCCTAGAGGGGCCTCTCCGCTGCCTGCTGCCGGGCCAGACAAGACAACTCGTTTTTTTTTGTTTTTGCAGCCACACTCATGAATGCACAAAGCGTTCAGTCAAGTGCGCAGTCCGAGACAGCCGTGACAGAAGGCGCGAAGGGTGGGCGGTAGGGTTGCTTGCGCAAGCGGCGGCGTTCAAAGGAGGTGCGAGTGAGCGACTGACTCTCTCTCTCCCGTTCCGCATGGGAAGAGGAGGAAGAGGCGGGAGGCACGCCCGGCCGACTGTATTTCCAATGAGATCGCTTCTGTCGTTCGCCAGCGGCGGTGGCGGCCCACACACGCGCAGGCTGCTTCGACGGGAAGAGGCCGTCGACGACAGCCGCCGCCATGGACGCCGCGCCCCCGAGTAATGGAGTGCTATTGCGCAAGCTCGCCGGCGCCGCTGCCGACGACTTGATGCCCCGACGCCGACGAGAAGAGGAGGAGGTGCTGCCCCGGCGGCTGGCCGGTCGCAAGGAAAGAGGGCCTCTCCGCCGGCGGCGGCGACGGAGCGCCATTGAATAGGCAACAAGCACCGGGGCTCGTTGCGGCCAGCGCGCGCGCGCACGCTACAGAGAGAGAGCGAGGCCCGTCGGCCGACAAAGTGACTCCGGTATCGTCTCGCGTGCCGCTTGCACGGGATGACAATATCGAGAGCGGCTCGGCGGTGGCGAGCAGCAGCGAGTCGCTTGACGTGAATAATTGCCGCATGGAGAACACGTGAGGCTAAACCGGATTGCTGCTCCCGACTGAAGAATGGCCCCGATGATTCGGATGAGGGAGGCTGCAAACCGAGCAACAAACAGGTCCAGCTCCCGCACCAACTGATGAGGTTCCACAGGCAGCGAACAGGCATTATAGGCAGAATGCATGCACGGTTGATTATCCCTATTGACAAATGCGTGTCTTGCGCTTACTGCGGCAGTTGTGCAGTTGAAAAAAGTCCAAGAAAATGTTGGAAAATATAAAAGCTCCCCGCTCGGAGGAAGCTGCAGTTCGACCAGCATAGATCACTGTGTCGGCTAGGATGGGGCTTGCACACATGAGCTGCGAGTTCGCTGGTGCGCGGGTTGGGCCCGGCGATGCCTGCGGCGGCGGCAGCAGCTGTCACAATTCCAGCACAGAGGCGCTGTCGGGGTGTCCTCAAATCACGCGAGAGGGAGGAGGGGGATGGGGAGGTGAGGCGGGGGGGGGGTATAGGAACGATCGTGTCGACGACGACCGGCGGCGACTCCATATTTCGAGGTCGAAACAACAAGGTGTCGTCGTCGCGACGAGAGGCGTCAGGTCGCGCCGATCGGCCGCGCCGACGGGCGGGGCGCCAATCAGTCGCGGCAATAAGCTCGCCGCCGTGTCGGCCGACGCGGCGGCGAGTCAAAGTCGTCAGCCGCGCGCGACGACGGCCTGTCGACAGGTCGTCCATCGTCGTCGGGGAAAAATTCTCACTTACTCGGCTGGATAGGCGGGAGTCGAGGAGGGAGAGGGCACGAGAGGAGGGCGCGAAGACAACTCGACGAGCAGCCGAGGAGAGAGGGCCGCATCATCAGCGCGCGCTGAGATCTCTTTCTCGGAGCCGACGACGCAACAACCGCTCGCGCACCAGAGACCGACGGGACGGACTACGCGAGTCAGCGCACAGAGCTGCGGTCCTCCCGAGTAGGCAGTTGGCCGGAGCGTGACGAAGAGGAGGACCGACCCGATCAAAGAGTGACGGCGACGACGACTCAACTGCAGCCACTGAGGTCGCGCGACGGCCAAATTGGCCGCTTTTTGCCAGGGAGCGGTGGGATTACACGCGCGCCGGCTGTGCCTCAACGCGCCCGGACCAAACGCTCCTCGTACCGTAATCAGACACCCGACACTCCACTCCACCCACTCGGCGCCTCGTCCCGGCTGTCAGACCGTGTCAGTCGTGCCATAAATTATCCCGAGCAGCAGCGGTCGGCAAGTTCGCGGTCCGCACCTGACGACTGAAGGCTTGACTCTCTTTCTGTCGCTCTCGAGTCGACACCACTTGACTCGAGTGGAGGTGTGGCAGAGGCGGCGGGCTTGGCAGAGAAACCGCTGAGAGAGCACAGGCGGGCGCCGGCGGCGGGTTTGTGCTTCCAAACGGCCAACGAGGCTTGAAATGCCAACGACGGCCGACCGACCGACCGAGTCAGGCCGGAGGAGGGAGCGGGGAGGGAGGAAGCGGCGTCGCCGACGACGAGGGGGGCTGATAGGCGCAGCGGGCGCACACCACCACCGCGCGCGCCGCCGCCGCCCGCCTTTTGTACGCGTCAGCGACTGGGGCGGCGTCGGCGGCTGCGGCGCTTGAGACGAGACGAGACGAGAGAGAGACCGATACATGGCGCGCGCGCTCCCTCGCTCCGCTCTCCACCTCGCTAGCCCGCTAGGTATACGACCGGCCGAGAAGCTCGAAAGAGGCAGGCAGCGTGGCTGCGTGAGGAGCGCGCGCGCGCGCGCGCTTATCGCGCCGCTGCCGTGAGTCCCTCGCCCTGGCAAGCCCCCGCCGCTCGCGCCAGATAGCGGCGCCGAGGCATGTGCGTCGAGTTCGGGGAAGGGCTCCCTCCATGCCCCCTCCCTCCGTGCCGACCTCCTCCGCTCGGCCGCGCTGCTGCTGCTGTTTGCTCAGCTAACGCCCAAGACGCCCGCGTCGTCGTCCGCCCTGTGCCGAGGCTGGCGGCTGCGCGGTGGCAGCGCGGAGGCATGACCGAGCCGAGGCGGCGGCGGCGGCGTTTTTGTACTGGAAGCGAAGAAGCGCGCAAGAGCTGGACGCGCGTGGCTAGGCGGCGGCTGAGGGAATGGCGGACGGCGGCGTTAGCTGCACGGCAAACACACACTCCACGGCTCATGCGTTGTATCGGACGACGCGAACTCGTGCGTGCGTTAATGGCCAACTTAGTCTTTTTCGCGCGGTGGAGGGGGGGGGAATTGTTTCAAATGACCAAGACCATGGGACTTGCATATTTTTTTCCCCGGGGAGAACAATAAGTTAAATGTCGAACAAATTTACTAAGTTTTGCAGAAAGGCAGAAAGGTTTGTTAAAATGGTTTAGCACACGGAGGTCATTTGGGAAGGTGAAGCTTCCACAGCCTCTCCTCATCCGTTCCTGCGCTTCGCTCTCAAGTAAAAATTGACACTATCAGCCAAATCCAAAATGACGATAAGCATCAGTTGTGGTGGTTTTGAAGTATCAAGTCTGCATGAATGTCCGTTCATCATTTTTACGTTGATTTTATGCAGCACTCACAGATTTGCTCATTGTAGCAGAGCGGGATAAAAATTAGGCGAGTTCAAGGATAGAAATTAGGCGACATAAAAGGATTTTTGGTGTGTGTGCGTGTGTGTGTGTGTGTGTGTGTGTGGGGGGGGGGGGGGGGGGGGAGGGGGGTGGGTGCTTCGCTTAGTCGCGTGTGGGTCGGTTCAACGAACTTACAATTTTGCAACCATTCAAATCATGCGCTTCAACAAACTGCACCCTATAATTTCTCTTCATTCCTCTCTCTATGTCCACGAATCGGCGCATTTGTACCACCAAATCAAATCAAGTCTCAGCAACCGCCCACCATCGTAATCGTAGTCTTGGTCAGTAGCAAACTCCAGTCTTGTCGCAGATCCAACGCAGGTACCGCCGCACGTCCGTGTGAACCGCGAAGGCCGGCAGGCCTTGCAACGTGCTTTTGCACTTTTCGCCCGACGCTACGATTCCCATCACTGCAATTTCCACGAATAAAAATTTAAAAAATTTTGAACAAAAAATGGAAATGTACACCATGAAAAAAATTTTGCGAACCTTCCACGCGGTTTGTGACGTTGTTGTACTGCAACAGGCCGGAGCCGCTGTCTCCCTCACAGACGTGTCTTCTAGACAAAAGAATGTCTGTAGAATGGGCACAATTTGCAGTTTTACAATGGGTCCTATACATGGAGCCATTTGTGCAAATGACGTCATCTGATACGAGCAAAGCGTTCAGCTTGCGCTTGAAGATCGGATGGTGGAGATTGCACTTCTCCAACTGGACCGATCGTAGTCTGTTGCGCTCTTCATTGGGAGTAAATTCTAAATCGAGCGATGGCAGATTGCGCAGTTTGTTGAAGCGCGCGCGTTTCAAATCAGTTTAAAAAAAACAACCAGTGGATTGTGTTAAACCAGCTAGGGTATAGCTTAACTTACAAGTTGAATATGCACTCGACCGATTTCAATTGTTTTGCGTTTGATACCCACAAACAAAGGTTTGAAGATTACACCAAACTTGATCAAAACAACCATGTTGACCAATCATATTACCGTAAATCCTCCAATAGTGCCCCCGGTTCAAGATGTACCAAACGATTTGCGTCATACACACCGATCGATGAATGGCATTTCAGGTACTTTGAACTGTTACTGTACCTAATCACTTAACCAAAGCAATACAATTCCAATAGTGCCCCCAAGTAAAGAGAGGTTGAAAATATATAGTGCCCCGGGGGCAATGTTGGAGGTTTTGCGGTCAACTCAAATCAACTCAAAAAGAAACGAGAACTCACCGCTGTGACCCCAACCGAACACTGTCAATGTGTCCGACAGCTGTGCGTCTTCTTTAGGCAGGCATACTGGCCATGCTCTATAAGCGTGCGACATCGTCAGGTTCACGGGGGTGACGAGCTCCACGATTGCAATATCGCCTTCGCAGGCGACCAAATTTTGCTAAATTGCAAAGATTACTTGCATTAATATTTTTGTCTCTGGGTCAACCGAGACATACCATGTTCCGGTTAAAAGTTCTTCGACAAAACCAAAATGCGAAACATTTGGCCGAATAAAGATCGAGCTACACACACCAGGCAGGAGCAATTACGCACCGTAATGTTGCCCTGCTGTTGGCGTTCCACGCCGTGCCCGTACTTGTCGTCAACGTCAACATGGCCGGTTCGGTGAATTTTGCCCTTGCACAAGTCGTGATGGCCGACGGTGATGTCAAAGCTCTGGGTACGGTAGTCGTGGAACTCCAGTGGGGCGATGCTGAGAGAGGGCGCAGAAGAGCGTCTGCGTTTGACTTGTGCGCCCGCGCGCGCGCACGCACGCACGCACGCACGAACGCACGCACGCACGCACGCACGCACGCACGCACGCACGCACGCACGCACGCACGCACGCACGCACGCACGCACGCACGCACGCACGCACGCACGCACGCACGCACACACGCACGCACGCACGCACGCACGCACGCACGCACGCACGCACGCACGCACGCACGGAAGCACGCACGCACGCACGCACGCACGCACGCACGCACGCACGCACGCACGCACGCACGAACGCACAACAGGGGTTTACAAAAGTCGTATACCGTCGCCTTATTCATGTCTTTGCGCATATTTATCTTGTACCGTATTCGTATTGTTGATAGAACAGGGCGCATGATCTAACCGTGCAGAGCAGGGCACCACGTTTCTGGTGACAAAGCAGTGCGCAGCTGTTAGGACGTGTCGATTTGAGATGAGCGTGCCGCCGCAGCGCGGGCGATAGCCTGCACATAAAATCGTTTGGCGCTGTGCGGCTCCTACCCGAAAACTCTACCCCAAAACCGCCGATTTTTACAGTCCCTACAAAAAATAATAGCCCCCATACGAAATTTTTAACTACCACTGCAAAAGTGAAACATGTGTATATTTTTTAGCTCAAATGTGCGCCGCCGCAGTCGCAATAATTGCCCAGAATTGGCCAGTATCAGTTCAGGCGTACGACAAGCGTGACTCAGACCAAGCGTCAGAAAATGGCTATGATAAAAAGAACAAGCATGCCCAAAGACTTGCATGAGCGGCCCATGGAAGCTGCCCATGGAAACGTTCGCAAGGTGGCGCTGGTATTTCCTAGACAAATAAAAGCAAATAAAATTCAAATAAATGTGGCGTGTTCGTGTTGATGGCCGCCTGTCTAATCAATTTGAACTGCAAAATACAAACTGAAAACCGCAACGACATTTTTTTTCTGGAAATGCTTCGTCTAATGTTTCGATTTTCATGCGGTCTACTATATACTGTACAGGGTGGCCCATTTATCTATCCGGAGTTTTGTTCGCTTGTAACTTTGCGTTTACTGAGCAAAACGAAACAAAATTTGTACACGATGCAGGTACGGGTTCAAAGTTTTTGTGTGCGAATTTTAGGAAAATCTAATGATTACATCACTGGTTATGCACTTCAACGTGACCTCCGTTTTCGATCACGTACATAGCATTCACGTTGGTCAGACGTGAATGGCATTCGTGCAGCGTCTTCTGGCGTACTTCGGGAATGATTCTGTCAAATACGTCTACAGCGCGCTGCTTCGGTCCGGCAATGTTTACAAACGTTCCTGGAACGCGCCAACGCCGTCGCGACAGATGCAACCTCATTTTCTGAACTGTACAGTAAGTCTTAACTAAAAAGCGCGCTCATCCGATAAAATCGCGCCATTCTGGTCAATCGCCTCTGATCTTCTTGAAAATCGGCACACAAAAACTTTGAACCTGTACCTGCATCTGGTACAAATTTTGTTTCGTTTTGCTCAGAAAACGCAAAGTTACAAGCGAACAAAACTCCGGATAGATAAATGGGCCGCCCGGTACTATGCAATACTACTAGTGATGGCAACCTGCCTAGCTAGGTTACCTACCTAGTAGGTTACCTAGCCTTTTTTCTGCCTAGGTAACCTAACCTAACCTACCTAGCGCGAAAATCGAGCTACCTGTACCTAACCTACCTACCTAGATTTTGCCGTTACCTACTAGGTTACCTACCTAAGCTAAAATTTGTGGAGTCAAAAAATGGATTCGTGCAAACTGAAACATTTTGCAGATACAAGTAGGCTAACGTGGCCATTGTTTACGTTTGCGGCAGTCAAATTTGATTCGTTGTTGTATTGATGTTGGCAAGAAGATCATTTCTTTGTCCGCTGCGTCTCTGACGAGATATTTGTAGCCTTGTCTACATTGTAGTCCATTGGACGTCTACAGAAACTAAATAGTTTTACTTTGCGAATGCTCCTCAAGAACACCTACTGAATCGGTGGGCGGGCGGGTGACTGACCCAAGACTAGACCCTCAAATTTGACGTGATACAGGGTGGCCCACGGATGATGGACGCTCTTTGTTTTGCCGCCACAATTGCTACAGTGCTTCGATCGAGCTGAAACTTGGAATATATGTTGAAAATACTTAAATTTAGATGTGTGCCAAGCGAAATTGCGTTTGGTCAAGAAAACTTAAAGCTAGACAGTCTCAAAGTGTGCAGCCTGATGTGCGTAAAGGGAGATTACCGTAATTTTTAAGTACCGGAATTATCAAGGAGATAACGTACGCTCACAAGTCCAACAATATCTCATTTCGAGGATTTGACGTTTCACAATTGATTTCACAAATTTCACAACGAGGATTTCACAAATTCTCATTTCGAATTTGACGAGGAGTTGGCGTGCGCGTGTGGTGTAGCGGTTAGCACACTGGACCGGTAATCCAGAGACGTGGGTTCAATTCCCACTGCGCCATTCGCCAGTTTTTCGTCAACTTTTCAATATGTTTCGGCAAAGACACGACTTTGGTGCTGCGGCCTAAGGCTCGCCCTTTCGTTGTCTTTGCCTTCTCATTTCGAATTTGACGAGGAGTTGGCGTGCGCGTGTGGTGTAGCGGTTAGCACACTGGACCGGTAATCCAGAGACGTGGGTTCAATTCCCACTGCGCCATTCGCCAGTTTTTCGTCAACTTTTCAATATAGAGGAACTGAAAGAGTCCATTGTGATGGCATTCGATAGCTTGGAAAGTGATTTGTGCAAAAAAAAAATTTGCAGATCCGTCGTGGCACGCTGCGAAAAGTGCGAAGTGGCCGGCGGCAGACACTTCGAAAATCAGTGATCTGTTTGGGTGAAATAAAATTGATTTTGTAAACCAAATGCAATTTCGCTTAGCACACATCTACTAAGTTTAGGTATTTCAAACCTATATCCCAAGTTTCAGCTCGATTGAAGCACTGTAGCAGTTGTGGCGGGCTGGCGGCAAAACAAAGAGCGTCAATTATCCGTGGGGTGCATGGCAGATGGAGTGCATGCTACATAGCATATGCGCGCATGCGTGCAGATGTGTACGCGTATGTCTGTCGGCGCGTGCGCGTGCGTGCGTGCGTGCGTGCGTGCGTGCGTGCGTGCGTGCGAGCGTGCGTGCGAGCGAGCGTGTGTGCGAGCGTGTGTGCGTGCGTGCGTGCGTGCGTGCGTGCGTGCGAGCGTGCGTGCGAGCGTGCGTGCTTGGGACGTGGTCGGAGCCGTCTGGACAGCAGGTTGGTCTCCTCTGGGATCTGTATGTCCTGGGCGTCCCTTGAGCTGCCGGCCAGCGGAGCCAACCCGGCGGCAGTGACAATTCCGGCCCGTTACGGGAGCCAGCCCCCCAGGATCGGGCTGACTGGGTCTCATCTCTCACTAGCAGCGGTCGATTGTGACCAGACAGAGGCCCCCGCGATCATAGAAGCGGCCCACACACAAACAAACAAACAAAGCGTGCGTGCTTGCGTGCGTGCTTGCGCGCGTGCGTGCGTGCGTGCGTGCGTGCGAGCGTGCATGCGTGCGTGCGTGCGTGCGAGCGTGTGTGCGTGCGTGCGTGTGCTCAATGCATAGTGCTGGCAATCACAGCTCGGAAGTTTACAGTACATGCATGCAATATGGCCTGACACTTGACAGCTTGGAGTTACCTAAATTACCTACCTATAACCTAAAGAATTTGCCCGATTACCTACCTACCTAGCAGAAAGATCTAGCTTGCCTAACCTAACCTACCTAAGGCCTTCTTGCGGCCAGTTTTACCTAACCTACAGAACCGGGCAGATGTCGGGTAGCAATTGGCTCCTGGGAGCGCTCCCGGGAGCCCAAGGAGCCGATTTGGCTCCCCACGCTATAAGATAGGGAAGAGAAGGGACGACGTGGACAGAGCGGCGCCCGCGCGGAGCTCCCTCCTGCGGCGCGCGCGCGCGGCGTTCTTCCTTCCCTTTCCCCTCTCATCGCTCGTCCCCTTCTCTGCTGACGTCACAACCCAAGCCAATGCTGTTTGAATTCGGATTTGGTTGAAGTTGACAACAGACTTCTCCAATTTGCGCACGTCACGTTTCGAGTTTGCTTTTGTGAAGCAACTTTATCTCAACCGATTCTACAAGCTCGATACATCAGCATGGATGAAGAGATGCTCGGTGACTGTTCAACCAATGGTTCTCTCTTTGGTTCTATCGTGGCTGCACTCTTAGGTACAAGCAAGCAGAGGTACAGTGACGTTGAACGCTACATGTCCTGCTACATGTTACACGCTACATGTTGCTGAGAGAGAATGGCAGCGCTCGCGTTGTACGTACAGATCATGCTACAGATTTGCGTAAGCAAATGCCAATGCCATTTCCCTAGTTTGTTTCTGTCAGCTCAGTTAGTGTTGTACTTCTGTGTGAGTGTCGTCTGCGCTGTGCGTTTAGAAGTGCCACTAAAATCGAGAGTTCAAGTTCAAGCTGAGTGCCGACCTGTCCAAGCCAGGGATTCAACAGACCCGAATTGCGATTGATACAAACGTCAAGAATTGATGAATGCGATGCAAATGCTGTGTGCAGTCTTGGCAGTATCACGTTCCTAGCAGCTGCTGCAGCCACAGTCGTTGCGTCTGCTTCCAGTGTTTGCGGCGTTTTGTTTGTGGTAGTAGCGCCTGTTGTGTCGGCAGTTGAATGAAGTCCACCTCAACGATTAGCCACCAACATGTCATTGAGCTGGTCATGTCGTTGTCATGTCGTCAATGGCAAAGCTGTCCGACCAGAGCCTCTCCAACAGAAGAATGATCTTCAGCAACGACTCGAAAAGTAACTATTGCAAAACAAAAACGCAATGTCCGTTAATCAGTTGTAGCAAACGCACATGTGCCACTGGCGGATTGTACTGAAGCGGCAAGCCTGACTGCGCCTGTACAAGGTTCTGCTATACAAACTTCTGTACACACTGGCGAAAGTACACGAAACAGGGCACGAAATGACGAGCTTCACAAAGACAGACTCATATGTACAAGGAACTGTCCGTTGTCGAATGGGCGAGGGTATTTATGTGTCGTGAGGGGAGGGGAGGGGGGACGCTATCTCGGCGTCGTCCGCTTGTGCCGCGGGTGTCCAGTCCGGTCTTGCAGCGGCGGCGCCTATTCTGCCGTCAGCTTACTGAGCGTCCTCGCTTGGTCGCAGGCGAGCCTCGAGCGCTTGCGGCGGCTGGATCAGAGGGCTCTGCTGCAGTCCGGTCGGCAGGAGCTTGGCTTGGCGGCGCTTGAGGGATAGACGCGACGCCTGGCTGCTGGAAGCCGGTCGGCGGGTGGCTGGCGTCCTTGGGAAAGTTCAGCGCCGCTGGAGTCCAGTGTTGAAGAGGAAGAGAGAGAGCAGGAGTACGGTATGTACAGGTGTAGGTAGGTTGACTGGCTGACGTCCTGGCGGACGTCAGTACACCTTCCCCCTTGGACGAGCTGTGTCCTCACAGCTGCAAGGTCGCCAGGGGTGTGGCCATCAGCAGAAGCCAGGGACCCAGGGGGAAGATGGAGGAGAGAAGTGAGTCCTGGAGAATGACGCTTGTGAAGGAATTTGATGTAGCTTGTCTTGTCTCTGGTGGTGTTGCTGACGAGAGTTGTGGGAATGTCCTCCTTGTAAGAGTTCATGAGATGTCGGTTGAGTTTGTAGAGTAGGGAGCTTGAGACAGAACGTGGGAAATACATGGTGACAGGAAACTGAAGCACGACCTACCCTACAATGTGTCTGAGTTGGAAACACATGAACAACAAGCATTGACAAACAGGTGAAAGAAATCGACATACAGTAAGTGCCCCACACTACGAGAATTAAAGGACATGTAGGTAGGTGTATACTACGCACGTGAGGAGAGAAGTAAGTCAAACACATCAAATCGTACGTTAAAGACGGGAACGCTACAGAGTACGCAAGGTGAATAAGGCAGCGCACGACGTTCGAAACATGCATGTGTATGAGAAGACGGTACAACACGTGAGGTCAAGGCTGATGGTACAGTCTTGTACGTACATATCTATTTAAACAAAAATAGATGCCATAAGTTTGGATGCGCTTTCCATCTACACAGACGACGAAAGGGAAGTACAACGTATGCGCAACGTGAAGCAACAATACAGTACGCAGTTCAATTAATGCGACTAACGATGTACATAGTAGGCGCATGAGGCTGCGGGATAGATGAAGCTGAATGGCTCGATTCTGAGTTGGCGTTCACTGAGGCAACCCATGGAGTGGGTGCTGTGCAACGCGCACATGCGGTAGGTATAGCAACAACAATGCAGACACGGAATACACGATGAGAATATCACCATGCACTATATGTCGCGTCCGCGGCCGGGCCTGCTCGCGCGGTCTCTAGAATGTCTGGACCTCCAGCGCCGTGAGCGCCTCGAAGTCCGCCGCGTGTGCACGAGCCGCGAGCAAACACGCCACGCAGTCGCTACTGCTACGCTGCTGTCGTCGGGTCGACGCCTTCGCCGGTCCGTCGGACGGGTGAAGAGTCGAGGAGATGGCTAGCATTGAATTCGCGCACTCCTACAACTCGGGTTCGTCTCTAGGGAGCGCTGTTTCCCACGGTGGCGAGAAACGACACGTCGCCTCCACGCTACGGAATGGTCGCGGCGCAACTTCCTTCGGTTGGCTGGCGCGCTCGTCTGCCCGGGCGCGCCGCCGCTGCTGTCGCGCTAGCCGACGTCGCTTCGCCTGTCGCGACGTGCTGAGTGGGCTCGGCTGGCGTCGACGTGCTGGGGCGTTGACGTGCTGAGCAACCGTGTGCTCGGGTGCGGGCGTGGGGAATCGGCATTCCAACAAACGCCGCACTTCGGTCCGTCATCAACGCGTGCAAAGGCGCACGGTGGAACAGCCGCGTAGAACACCCGCACGGTGACTTCGCCGCGAGAGAGGGAAGGGGGAGCGGGAAACGGCGAAGAACGGAAAACGACTCGGAAACCAATTGGTTCAGGCGCGCACTGCAAAGACCGTGCGCGACGCCTACGCTCTGCGCCCGCCGCACGACGCCGCCGACCAATCACGGGGTGGGGGCTGGGAATGGACGTACGTCTAGCGACGTCTACCAGAGCCTAGCGGATGAACCGCGAGACGAGGCTCAAACGGCGCTACGACTACGGCTACGACTACCGTAGTCAACTAACAAACGCAACGCAAAGCGGAGGGAGCGGGACGGGGTCTCATATTGAGACAACTTCGGAAACACAGTCGTCGTTGCTCCCCACGACATGTACTGAACCATGCAAGCCAAGAGGACATATGTATACAGACGCGATTTACGCTACACACACGTCGTTTCTGTTGCCGCTGTCGCAAGCGATGTGTCTGCAGATGCGTGTCGGCATTCGAGAGCCAACGTCTCAGCCACGATCCCCGTTGGATGGCTCAATCACCAGAGCCCATGAAAATTCGTTAAACTGTCTTGCGCGCACCTGATAGATTTTCTTTTGTGACAGTCTTCTGTTTGTCAGGTGTCTTGAATTTTGTAGCAGTCGGTATGTTGGACACTTGCGCAAGGCACAACCAGAGCATCTGGAAGTGGCGTGCGAGTCGCTTGTGCGTAGGCCTCCACACTTGCCGCGAATGCTCAGCACCGCCCTTCTCTGGAGTTCTGGCTTGGATTCCACTTGTGTCAACAGTTGGACTGCAAGGCAGCGACTCAGCTGCATTGGACCATTGGACTGCCTTTTGTTCGAATGTGGCAGTGTCTATTTGGTTTGGAGGAGTTAGGCTGTGAAATTGGGCTGTACGATGACAGCGGCTGCCGGAAGAAGGGTTCCGGGGATAGGAACACCTGGGAACGGGTATAAGAATGCTGCAGCAAAGGAAGGGTTCTTGCCTGCGAGTCTGCGCGAACCAGCTGCGAAACTGAATGGAAAGACTCCACTGCAGCTCACCAGGCTCACCAAGAATGCGACGCACCCGGGAGCAGGACCAAAAGGGTAGTCAGTATCAATTGGGGCCCACTAAGCGCTATTCTTCAGCGCGTCCTCGCTCCAAAATCCGCTGGACGAGTCACTAGAGCGCATAGTGCTCGCCGAGCCTTCGGCGCCATTGCCCATTTCCTCCATTGTCATCAGATCTTATTGTGTGCTTGTTGTGTTGGTGCTTCAGCAATTAGCGTTTGAAAGGCTGGTCTAAGCCTTGGCTCTGATGCGAGCGAAACGCTTGCCAATTCCAATGACTGCTCAAATCTCTCGATTTTCCATCATTTGGTACGCACAATACAGTTTGTACACAAACGCGAGTCAAACTTTCCACATACAGCACAGCACTCTGCAGATTTCCCTGTACACACGATCTGCAGAGCACGGTTCGTTTGTTCTGCCAATGTCATGTCTGTACAAATTTCTCGACGGTCAGCATGGTACAGACATCCAATCGGAGTCGCTGACGTCACCAGCAACAGTCCGACTATTGGCAGGACCCTCCTGAGCTTGACTGTGCGGCAAGAAATCGCTGGGATTGTATTGATTGTCGCAGTTGTCATGGCTGTCATGGCACTCAGTGTTTTGTTGGTCATTTGTGCTTGTGGTGTCAACGATGCTCCACTGGCCGGAAGCGGCCGGCCATGTGACGCCAACCAATCTCTCAGTCGAAACCGAGAGAGCGCTCATGGTAGGCGCGCCCACCCTTGTCTCGGAGGTCATCAGAGCGCGTCGCCGCTCCTCCCCTCCAGCCCACTGAATTCAGTTGTGAACTGGAAGGCGCACTGATCAACGGAGAGGTGGCAATCACCGACAAGGGTTTCCAGCAGTGTGTTGCAGCTGGCCCGCTCTCCGGTCCAAGGCGAAACGATGCGCCTATCAAAATCGACTACCCATTCAACTACCTTCTGGTAGGTCAAGTGCGTCTCCGGGCAGAGCATCGAGGCTGATCTTGCAATGGAGCGTGTTGTCAATGTGCTGCTCTGTAGGTCCCTACCCTACGGGTGCAGCTCCCCCATTCTGTGGTTGCTGTGGAGATTGGACAGTCGTCGCCGTTAGGAAGCGGCTCGCTCATGCAACAGTCGCCAGCGAGCGCGGCTCAGCAATTCGAAACTGCTGGCGTCACGCTTCTGGGCACAGAGTCAAGCAAGTGAACTCTGGTGCGTGCTTGAGTGGGTCTCACGTTGCCGGGCACACGGGTCCCGCTGACGCACCGACCGACGAGTCGATCCTCCCCACAATGTGGGTCTCACGTTGCCGGGCACACAGGTCGCAGGCGAGCCTCGAGCGCTTGCGGCGGCTGGATCAGAGGGCTCTGCTGCAGTCCGGTCGGCAGGAGCTTGGCTTGGCGGCGCTTGAGGGATAGACGCGACGCCTGGCTGCTGGAAGCCGGTCGGCGGGTGGCTGGCGTCCTTGGGAAAGTTCAGCGCCGCTGGAGTCCAGTGTTGAAGAGGAAGAGAGAGAGCAGGAGAACGGTATGTACAGGTGTAGGTAGGTTGACTGGCTGACGTCCTGGCGGACGTCAGTACACGGATCCAGGATTTTCTGACAGGGGGGGCAAGCTCAAAATTTTTTTTCGGCTTAAATTTCAATTGGAGAGCTATATTTCGCGCGTTAGGCGCTGGAGCCCACTTTTCGCATGTTTTTCAACACTTACAACAGGCAGTGTCGCTACAAAACACACATTTTGCATTTTTGCGGTTCTTTAGGTTGTTTTTAGTAGAATACGTGAGACATTTTGTTCAAGTTTTCGAAATCGCGCCGCAGGCGAAAATTTTCAATGTTAACTGCCTCATTCCTTAGAATTTCAAGGAATTTAGCATGAGTTGTGGCCAAAAGTATGCACAAAAGCGCGCGCCGCAGGCGAAAATTTTTGTTTTCCAACCTACATCTGAGCATTATTTTATTGGGCGAAACAGTCACATTAGGTCAGCTTGCATCCCTTGCCCCCTTTACGCGCCTTACGTGCATCTCTACTTTCGATGGGCGAGCTGAACCAAAATATAGAGTCAAAACCTTAGTCCAAACGCAGTCGTCCATACACTACAGCGCCACAGGCAAACATTTTCCAGTTATAAGTGTGTAAATCTATGGGAAATTGGCCAATATTAGTTTGATTCGTCCATCTTCCCTCTCGTCTGGGACCCCTCCGCCCCCTTTGCCTGCCCCCGAGACGTTCTCTGCCCCCAACGACAGCCCCCTGCCCCTTCTCTGCCCCCAACGCCTGCCCCCGCTGCCCCCCTTTGCCGACCACGACAGGTGGGGGCACGCCCCCCCGCCCCCCCCTTTGGATCCGCTAGTGACATGTGCACAACTGCATATCCTTTACGCCAATCCGCATTCAAACTCGGCTTGGGTTGTGACGTCATCAAAGAAGGGGACGAGTTAGGAGAGCGGAAAGGAAAGGACGCCGCGCGCGCCGCAGGAGGGAGCTCCGCTCGGCCGCCGCGCGGTCCGCGTCGCTCCTTCCCTTTCCTATCTTATAGTGTGGGGAGCCAAATCGGCTCCTTGGGCTCCCGGGAGCGCTCCTGGGAGCTTTTACTCCCGGGAGCCCACCCGACATCTGCCCGGAACTGTACCTACCTAAAAATGAAAAACGTCAAAATTGCCATCACTAAATACTACCACTACATACTACTGTGCCACACTTTACTTTTGTTGTCTGTTAACAAAACCTACATTACCTGTAATTTGTGTGCTTAAAATGCAGTGTTTCAACTGACCGGATAGTAGGGAAGCAATATGCTTCAAGTTGTGCACTTCCACAATGGTTTGTTCCGGGAGGCGTGACGTAGTCTGCAGTTCAAAGCGTCGCTAGACGCGCTAGACGCGCAACTATTTCACCTCTTCCACTTACAATTTACAATTACTCTCCGGCGCACAAATAAATACGTAGTTTTCTCTTTGTCGGCTGTTCAAATTATTAGTCCCCCCCTCACTACCTTGAATATTGCCAATGAAATCAAAGGCTAACAAGGTGGGGGTGCAATTGCAGGGTTGGAGATGTGTGTGTGTGGGTGGGGGGAAATTTAGGGGACCAATGGAAGGGTTTGTTGCATCCACCCTTCTATAATGACCCAAATTAAATACATCCCCACATGGTACCTAATTGGGGGTTTTGGGATGAGAATTGTACTAAACATCGTTGTGTCAGTGACTGATGTGATGTCCTGAGCAACCCTATACCTGTATGATCCGAACAGAAATGAACATCGCACCATCGTCTAGCAGAGACGGTATTTTTTCCAATAATAGAAATACAGGGCAACCAAGTGCAATCAAGTCAGAGATGTACAGGGTGGCCCATTTATCTATCCGAAGTTTTGATCGCTTGCCACTTTGCGTATACTGAGAAAGACAAAACAAAATTTGTACAAGATACAGGTATAGGTTCAAAGTTTTTGCGAGTCTCATTTTCTGGACTGTACAGTAAATCTTAAACTAAAAAGCGCGCTCATCCGATACAATCGCGTCATTCTGGCAGATCGCATCAGATTTTCTTGAAAATCGGCCCACAAAAGCTGTGAACCTGTATTTGTATCTGGTGCAAAGTTTGCTTCGTTTTGGTCAGTAAACGCAAAGTTATCAGCGATCAAACCCCCTGTACCCTGTGCACCCTGTACATACTGTACACTCTAATGAGGATAAATACAAAAGAAGTAAGGTAAAATTTACGATTACCATTCGCTTTTTTTGGATCTTTTCAACTGTCTTAAATGAGGGAATTTCTGGTCGCCCACAGATTTGCTTCAGCTTTGCCATCTCATTTCTAGATAACTTCCTTGCCAAAGTTGTTGCAAAGACTAAGAGGAACGCAATGCGGATCATACTTGAAGAACGACGCTTCGAAATCATCATTTTGTTTGCTCTAAATGGGGGACTGCTTGACGTTATGTCTGTTAACAAAATTCAGTGGCAGTTCAAGTCTTTGCACACTGCGCGCCACAAATCGTCGAACTTGTTAATTTGGTGCGCAATTGACTTTCAATCTTGTGTAATCGTCATGTTGATTGCATGCAGTCGGAGCAGAGGGGGGCACTATTGGAGGACTTACAGTACACTATGTATGCATAGGACAATGTTAGCTTCCGTGCAACTTTCCATGGCAAACGCAAATTAGAACAAACCCCAGTAACCAATGATTGACAAACAATTACAATCACAATTACCACAATCACAATCACTGCATCAGTCCAAATGTATGTAAGAGGAGATTTTGTTGCTCATGGCCCCCTAATCTGGACTCCCTTTGCTGTCTTGCATCCTATGTCTTCAGAAATAGGTTGTAGAAGGCGTGGTGCTCTGAAGAATGCGCATGCAGCTCCTCTTCAGTGTAGAAGAAACAGTCGGTGGAGTCTGGTGAATCGGCGCGCTGAGCGAACGCCATGCAACGCGAGTCCTGAATGGAGAGAGCGCAGAAGGGGCTGTAAAAGGTGGCATACGGTATGAACGAATTGCTGCCCCCTTATTGGCAGTCAAAATGTTTGCTTTGAAAGTGGTTACCAGGAACAATCACAAATGCGGAGTGCATTGTATGCACAGATTCCTACAGCAGGGCGTGATATCAACAGGCGCAACCGAGGGTCATGCATATATACGGACCATGAAGCAAGACATGGGGCACGTAGCGGCTAGCCTGTTGGCACTTGTCAGCGAACCCATCGTCTGGGAGAGAACCGCGTTCTTCTTCTGCAGGAACAACGCGATTGACACGTCGGCATCCTTTGTCGTTGCCATCTCAGTCGCCATAAGAGGCGTCGTTGTTGCTAATGTCACAGTCATTGTCGTTGTCGTGGTCGTTGTCGGCACTAAGAACAGCAGCAAAGAATTAAAAAAAAACTACTCAAGATTCGCGCCTCAGCGCATAACGTGTTCTTCAGCTTGTTACATGTTGCGTAACATTACACTGTGCCCGCAAAACAATCACCAACACAACTGTTGGCGCTGTCGTGCCAGACAATGATTCTCAAACAACAGTTTATGTGCATTTCTTCACATGCGGAAGGGTTTCATGCAGTGGCGTAGCCAAAGGGGGGGGGGAAGGGGGGGGGAAGCTTCCCCCTCCGAAATTCTCCGAAGCCAAAATTTTTTAACTTGGTACCCTCTGTTGCAATGTGCCGATATCGGCATTTTTCTCAATTTCAACGCAAATAATGATGAAATCGACACTAAAGAGCCAAATTTTCGCCTGCGGCGCATTGTTTTGCATAAAAAACCGTGAAAGTTCGTTACGCTACTCTACAAAATTTGCCAGCGGCGCTATTTTGAGCGCGGAAATCGACCGTTTTGACAACATTGCTAACGTTTTGGTGTGCATGTAGTCAGACAAACGAGCGCAAAGCGTGTAAACAGATTGGATGAGAGAGTGTCTAAAGCTTCCCCAGCCGAAATGGCGCAATGTCCAAAAAATTCGACAGGGTACCCCCTGTTGCAAAATAGAGTATTTGACCGAAATTGGACTCCCCCCCCCCCCCCCCCCCCCCGAAATCAAGTTCTGGCTACGCCACTGGTTTCATGCATGTGCAACTTATCTTTCGGTCTCTTTCAGGTTCAGGAAGGAAATGCACCCCAGGGGCATGACAACTCTCAACTCGTTTTGACTGTACATGCCTGAGGCAGCGCAAGCTTTTCCACCTCAGGGAGGATGCCCAGCAGGGGGGGGGGGTGATGAATGAACGCCTGCACTACCGCATATGCCGTAAACCAATAAAAGCCCCCGCCCCTCCAATGCCCCCGGGGCAAGAAGTGCCATGCGATTTGCGTTATACCGTGACACAAATCAAGCAGTAGTGATGCTAAAAGTGGTGGGCACACAGCTAGGTACGCTCATTAATGAATGACATTCCAGATACACTTTGAACTGTTAAATCACGTAAAGTTGCAATAGTGCCTTCCCGGTAGAGCGAGCTAGGTTGATGGTATAGTGCCCCGGGGGCAGCGTTGGAGAATCTACGGTATGTACCGTACCTGACTCGTGGACGACAGCCTCGCAGAGTGCGACGTGTTCGCGCTGCGACTGCGGTCCGCAGGTAGCGTCCGTCCATCGGGGCCTCGAACTTCCAAGTACGGAGACCACTTCCAGGACGACGCACTCGTTGCCGTCCGACGTCCACTCCGGCGCGAACGGAAGGGCGCTCGTGTGGATCTCGAGTCGACGACCGTCGTCCGCGGTGTACGCGAGACGGCCGCCCGAAGAGCCGCCGACCTTGCGCAGACCCGTCAGCGCTAGCGCCTCGCGTCCTTCCAGAAATGCGCCGCTGACCTGCAGTGACGCATGTTTAATTTTATTACCCACTGAGTAGTGCGCCTCCGCAGTGCTCGGCTACTATTCTAGCACTGTACATTGTGTATTCTCTACCTTAGGCGCCTTCCTCTCCAAGCCCCTACACTGCAACCAGGTATGGAGAAAGTTTGAAGTCCACTGCCCCCCGATTGTACTGGCGAATTCCCGGCACGCGACAATGACTCGCGTGGAGGATCGTCGACGAGTGGGGGTGCCCACCGCGGCGTTCTCCGCGTAAGCGACGTCGGCAGGCGTCAGTGGCACGAAGAGACGGCCGAGGAGGTCGACGGACTTGGTCGAGACCAGCTGCCGACAGCGGTCCAGCGCGGACGCGTAGTCGAAGTTGGCCCACTGCCCATATACGGGATCTTCGGACCGAATCACCATCGCGACCGCTCGTTGGTCCGCCTCGAGAACGTGGAAGCCGATCGGCAGGACGGTGACTGAAGGAGAAAACTGACCCCTGCTATGCATAGGTACATGGAGTTGCGCAAGTCGCAATTGCGTGCGTGCGTGCGTGCGTGCGTGCGTGCGTGCGTGCGTGCGTGCGTGCAAACAGACACACACCCACAGGTTGCCAGTACCAGTTTTGTTCGTCGGTTCGTTGTGGTACGGAAATTCCTACAAGTAGTAAGCCCCCCAACATCCGATAAGCAGCAGCAGGTAGAGGTAGGCTGTCAGGACTCCGACCAGGCTTGGGTAAAAAAATTCATTTTTTAAATTAATTTTTTTTTTTGGATGTCAAATCAATTTTGCAGAAGGTGCTTTATGCCTAGCAGAGGGTCATTAACAGCGAACTAAGGCATTAAAAGCGATTAGAAGTGCACTTTAGTCAACTTTTTACTACTGACAGTTTTTTCTTGAGTCGGACTACAATATGGCCATGAGTGTCGAGACTTGGTTTGACACCATCCGGAACACCTTCAATAGTGCTAATTATGGTTATTTGGCTCATCCAGACTGCTACTAAGCAGGTGTATAGCGTTTAAACGCACTGAAACCGAACGTTTTTGCTCGTTTTTAGCACTTTTTGGACAATTTTTGACAAAGTTTTTTAATTAAAAATCCATCCTCGAGGTGCTCTACTGCCAGGATCATTTGCGGTCCCGCCCGCCACCCTCCCGGAATGAGCCTCGAAGCTGAGTTTACCTCTACCATGCAGAAATATTGCGTAGCAACCGCCCTATCCGATGGACAAGAACATGTCCCTGGACATCCATCTACTGCTGCTGCAGCCCGCAGTGTTGGAAGGCGTACTACTCCTTCAGAATGTAGGCTTCTCGGTCCATGGGTCCGTGACCTTCGACCGCGTCGGACCAGTGGCCGTTGAATCCCGCCAGACCTGTGGCATTGACACTGTAGACGGTCACCCAGCCAAACGCGCCGCTGCCGCTCTCGTCCCACACCCATTGGTACGAGGCCGACACTGAAGAACTGGAGCCATGGTACTGCTGCTGGTCGAAGACGGCGTTGTTCCTTTCTCCAACCGACCTGTGTGCTCCTGCTTGACGCAGCGAAAGTTGTCCGTCGCCCCTGTCAAGTCGCACAAGTGACATCTGGGGACGCGTACGCAGTTACAGTGCACAAGAAAAAGTTGCGACCCTTTTCGGAGAGCAACGATTTCTTGATGAGTTGAAGCGACTACAACTGGGCGTGTATGTCGATAGAAGCACTGTGAGTGCCGACAGAGTGTATTTTGGATTTGGCATTTTTTCAAACTACCCACTGGCAGGTAGGTACATATACAATACGAAATACGCTTCTAAAAAGCTTGGGTTCGATTTCTGTGAAACAGAGTCTGCGTACGCTGCCTTGAGGTGATGAAGCCGAGCGACACGTAGCCAGTGGGGCAGGCCACCCTCCAGAAGGCGCCATCCCAATAGGCGCCGCTTCCTCCGTCGGCCCAAACTCGAGTGAGGCCCGTCGACGGGGTCAGGGCGTCCGGATCGATGGGCTGGACGACGTAGGTCGTGAATGCCGGAGCCGTGTGCAGGGTTTTGCCCACGTCTCCCAGAAAGAAGTGTCCCTCCGGCAGGACGGGCCTCCACGAGGAGAAGTCGTAATTGGCGCCACTGCTTCCATCGTTCCAGATAGTCTCGTAAGTGGCGACGGGCACCAGCTAAAGCGCGCTCGATCGATCGACAGATCGTTGCAACACATTCGCCACCCATCTCTCACCAGGAACGGCGCTAGATACGCGGACGTGACTTGCGGCTCGGCGCTGATGCCCAGACTGCCGCTGGTCTTGAGATAACAGCGCCTGCTTCCGATGGCGTAGGTGAACGCCTGACACTGCGGATGCGCCTCGCAGATGGCGCAGCAGTGCTCGGCGCCGACCACCTCGAGAACCGTTCCTCCGTCGATGTCGTTGCCGACAACGTCCGTCTCCTGAAGCCGCGCGGCGGGGCGCGATTCTAGTCGGCGGGTCCTCCTCGCTAGGCCACGCAAACGGCGCGCGCACACCCACCGGCAGGTAGCGCACGGAACCGCCCGTCTTGCACTGATCCGGCACGATCAGGCCAGCAACGCAGCCGGCGTCGTCAGCAACGATACTAACGCCCCACTTCAAGTAGCAGCGACTGTCGTAGCCCGCGAAGGTCCACGCGGCGCAGCTGGGCCTCCGATCCTGACAGAGGACTTCGCAGTCTTCTGCAGTAGCCACGCCAGTGATTATGTCAATGTCACTGCCTGAAGAAAATTGTATGTACATACCCTACGTGTTGTACGTGCCGCGTATTAGCATTCCGGCACAACAAAATGAAACAACGTGTGTAGGTACTGTACTGCGACTATGCACTAAATAAGAGAAAATTAATTAGGGAACCAAAGGAGACTGTAAATGGCTGAAAGAGTGCTCTCCTTCATAAACGCCGAGAACGCCGATAGCGTGTCGTTTGGTAAGTATACATGCATATACATGCATATACATTGCTGCAGCATCTTACAGTTTGTTTTCTTTATCGTCTTATAGTCTTACAGAATAACTTTTAGCGAAAGCAACGAACCAATAAAGTCCTTCTGTTCGTAAAGCGGAGCAATCTCTGAAAACACACTTTGTAGAAACGTACACAGCGTGCAAACAACAATAGATACGATGAATCCCCCCAATAATGTCGGACTTACAGCATGCGTTCAAGTTCAAAATTTTCATACATTGGGAACCATACTTTTGCCGTAGTGATACAAGTACACCGTGTTATGGATCGCCCCTCGTATGTACCGCGTGCGTGTTTCATGGGCTCTGTGCTGTGTAGGTGCTTGCATGAGTTGATTTTGATTTCAAATTCATGGCGACCTGATCAGAGAGCAGCAGGCCAGATACGGTGGCTGGCTCACCCGTGGGCCGCGCTCCGATGCAGCTGTTGGTGGGATTGTCCGTGCCGTCGTCGGTGACGTCCCAGATTCTGCCGACGACGTCGTCCTTGAAGTGGAGGCAGCGCGAGGCCTGGCCCTGGCCGTCGAAGTCGAGACGCCACATTCCGCACGAGTCGCTGGGCGCCGCGGAGCAGCGGCGGGCGCAGAACTGCCAACTGCTGGGCGGGTACTCGGTGGCGTACAGCTCGAACTGCGCGTTATAGGCGACACCGCACAGCGGCGCCTCCTCGGCAACGCAAACGCCTGGTTCGGAGAGAGATTGCGGTGTGCGCATTATTGGAGCAATTCACGCGAACTGGTTGCGCGCCTGCTCGTTCAAGAGTGCTGCACAAGCGTGAACGTCTGTAAGCTTGTTCATGCGTGAACGGAATACGGTATCTGTAAATCTTCAATAGTGCCAAGGGCATGGCGAAGTTGAATCATAGTGTGTCTCTCCAACAATTTGATTGCCATATCTGCTCTACCCCGCTAAAATGTGAGGCGTCAAAAAGCCCCTGGTTAAGGGGAGGTTGTAACTGTTGTGCCTCGGGCGGTGGGGGGGGGGGGGGGGGAGGGGGCTCTACTGGGGGACTGCTGAATATCACTAGTCGGTTGAAATTGTTTACCTTGAAAGGCACTCAAGAGTGCGGTGGCGGATAGAGCTGCGTTGAGTGGGGTCAGCTTCATCGCGTAAAGCAGAACTTGCACCCTACCTACTTTCTATCTGGCGCTAGCGAGTGCGACTTGATCTATAGATGACGATGTTTTCGCTGTGTGCAATCTGTTAGATTCGTTGTCAGGCCGACGGAAATGCGACTGCGAATCTCGCTTAGTCGCGCTTCTCTGATGCGTGAATGTTGGAATGACGGAGAAATCCTTCTGACTGCAATATACCGATGCAGATGCATCGACGCAGCTGGATTGATTCGAGAAATGGAGCCTTCATTACATTGTATTATAGCAGAGCAGAGGGAACAGCATGTGCCGACGCAACTCAAGTACACAACCCTACCATATGTGCTTGAATGGACCGGCTTGCGGTCTAGTTTTTTTTTTGGGGTTTGTTGGGCGCCAGTATTAGAGACAAAGTAGCGGTTTATCTTTTCGCAGTGTGTCTATATGTTCCCCATGCCGATACCAATGGAAAACCGGAAATGGTTCGTCCGCACGTCTTTCCGTGTGTGGCTCAGCAGATACCGTAAATCCTCCAATAGTGCCCCGGGCACTATTACTTCAAACTTGTCTTACCGGGGGGCACTATTGGAGGATTTACGGCAGCTTATACGATTAGGTCGATATTGGTCTACAAGTTAGGTGTTCTGAGGGAAGGAGGGGGTTGCGATTTGGACGGGCGCCGTGAATTAACACTCCTGCTGCAGTATAGAGAACTTGAGTTACCAAAAATACAACAGTTTTATGCACCAGGCACTTTGCTTGGGTGCAAATGTTGTTTCTAGCAGACTATTGACACGTGTAGGTACAGTAAGTATAGCACGCATGCATGTACAACATGTACATGTTAGCAGTTAGTCACTAGGATTGCCCGCAAAGCGCTAAGTAAACAGAAGGGTTCGCCCTTGGGGCCTATTCGGCGTCTGTGTCTCGACGCCACATGCGTGTCACGTGTGTTGCACTGTTGTACGTCACGTGAACGCACGCAACGCACACACGCAAAACCAGCAAGTCACATGAATCGCTTATCTCTCTACTGAGTGCAGATAGTAAAACTACGTGAAATTGAAGTTGCGCCCACTTGGCGACACAACGTGACTTGGCTTTGTCACATACTGTATGCTGACAAAGAACAGACACAGCTGGCGGACCTTTGAGCAATGAATCGATTCGAACACGAGTATTTGGTGAGTTGGGTTTGCTTGATACACAGGGGCGCCTCCATGGGTAAAATTCCATGGTGACTCAAGTGCTTTTCGCCAACATAGCAATTTCTGACGTTTCGCACGCAAAAATGGTACAGCAGTATCAAATTTCTTCTTTTACCTTTTTACCAGGTCATGCATCTACATATCATAGACGCATTTTGTCAATCCTATCAACTCTCAACAAAATTGGGAGGCAGTGCCCCTTGGTCACGCCCCTCCCCCTCCCTAAGTTCGCTCCTGCTAACACAACAAGCCAACCGGTTCTACACGTGAACTCCTTTTAAAATTCGTTGAGGTGGCCGAGTAACCATTCAAGTTTGGTTGGAAATGCTAACACAAGAATGGCCTCAAACGTGCATACATAGAATGCTGTTCACATTTATTGCACTTAAAATTGTTTGGTACTGTAAACATGTAGACAAAGTTTCAGAATCTGTACCCACAACAAATGACGGAGGAATATTGTGAACTGACCAATTGGCGCCCTCCACCGCAACAGCCTTACT